>JAJPUD010015948.1:11938-35644 GCA_023553655.1 Myrmecobius fasciatus | reverse complement strand
AATTTTTCATTTTTTTGTTTTTGTTTGACTGATTCTTGGAGTCTTATTGAGTCATTCACTTGCATTTGTTCAATTCTTATTTTTAAAGTGTTGTTTTCTTCAGTTACCTTTTTAAGCTCCTTTTGTAACTGGCCAATTGAATTTTTTTGTTCATTGCACACTTTTCCCACTTCACTAATTTTATTTTTTCAAAAATTGGTGTCTTTTTCATATGTCTTTTGCAGGGCACCATATCCTTCTTGCACTGATTTCAGGTTATTTTCCCATTTATCCTCCAGCTCTCTTTTGAGGTTCTTTATGCAATCTTCCAGAAAGGCCTTTTGAAAAAGTGACCAGTCATGGTCCTTAATAACTTCCTTTGGAGTTTTGTGTAAAGGAACCTCTGGATCTGGGGTCATCACTTCCTTCTCTTGATAAAAGTTACCTATGGTGAGAGCTCTCTTTTGCTTCTTCATTGTTCTTTTAGACAACGTGGATATCTCTTTAAGGTAGGAAAAAAAAATGGCGGCTGAAACCGCAGCTGAAGATCTTTGCCCTGGGGCACTTCAGCAAATTAACTTAAGATGCTGGGCCAGTGGGGGCTAGGATTGAGTCTGAATTATTCCTTAAACAAGGCAAGTCTGCCAGAACACCTGCCTCAAATCAGGGCAGAGTGTCCAGAGTGCCTCAGATAAACTCCAGGTGTTTGGAATTTGGAATTTGGAGTTTGGAGTTTCTGACATAATGAGCTGAGCTGAGTCCCACCCTCACTTCTGGCCTACACTGGAGTCCTCTGACACCAGAGTCCTCTGTTTATCCCTCTGTCCGAGTTAGACAAACCTGATGTGAAGTTCTTCAGAGATATCAGCAAGCAGTGTCCAAATATTTCTGGATTTGTTGACTTGAAGATCAGTTCAGAGGCTTATTTTAGTGTTGATTTGAGAGAAGATTGGAGGAGGACACAGAGAGTCACCTTTTCACTCTGCCATCTTGGCTCCGCTTCTGTAGTATCTCTTAATAAGAAAAGTAGCTACAAGGTAATCCACACACAAATCTTATAATACATAAATTCATACAGTCAGTAAGAAGAATGAATGCAACATAGAATATAACACTGGTGAAAAATACACATGAGGAATATATATGGTCAAAGCAACCCACACTCCTGGTATTTTTAGCTTTCTTTCTTTGCGGAATCCTCATACAGCTTCTCATATATGCTGTTATTTTTCCTAGGTAATTTACTCTGCTAAACTCCCAAGTATTGTGTTGTGCATGCACATCAGTGTTTTGTCTATGTCCAAAGTAAATCTATTTTAAGCATGCATGAGATCAAGTAAATTGCTTCCTTCCTTCATTTACTGCCCCTCAGTGTTCAACTTTCCTTCCCCAAGCAGGCTTTGCCTTGTTTCAAATTAACTCCTGAATTACTGGTTAAATTATTACCTATTCTAGATGCCATAACTTATTCAGTTGAAAGGACAAATCTATTCTCCCTATTTCCTCACTGTCCTCTGGGATAGGCAAGTGAAAATGCTTTACAAAGCTACTCCTGACTTGGAGTTGCTTGAACTCTCAAACTGCATTGGGATTGTCTATAGAACTGGAAGATTTTGTTATTTAAAGGCCTTTAAGGATGTGATTAGGTTTCTTTAAATCAGTCCTAATTTCCTTTGTAATTCCATCAGAGAAATAATTTTTTTGTAAGAAAGCAAAAGTTATAGATATATATTTGCAATTTATTTGAATTCTTATTAAAATACCAATATCTTCTTACTTTTGTTATCATTCTTTTTCTTTTGATAACTATCAACTATTAATATGTGTGGAAAGAGTAAAGGAATACAAATGATCAGAGACTCACTATCCTCTTACAAGTACATATAAAAAATTTCAAAATAAGATATTAGATGATAGAATAGAATTATATGGTTCTGTAAAGAAACAAGGCTATGATGATGAATAAAAATATTTTTTATTTATATGAAGAAAATGATTCAGAATAAATTAAATTACCACTCATTTTTCATGGGATAAGGCAACTTAAAACTGAAAAAAACTAAATAATTCAGCTTTTTATTTATTTCTATTGTACCTAAAAAGAAGAATAAAGTTTGGACTGAAAAGAAAACAAAAATTCCAAATAAAGTTTTAATTCAAGATAAGAGAAAACCATAGGATCATCAATGGAAATAAGGAAATAGCTCCTAAGTCAATCTAATCTATATATGACATTTTAAGATAAGTAAACTTTATTCTAGTGATTTTCAGTCAAATAATAAGACCATGTATTCATGTATGCAATACTGATTACTTATTACAATCATCATTATTCTTATATTAAATCTAAGATTTTGTCATTCTGAGAGATCTCAGGGCTTTCAGTATGATTTTATTCTTGATGGATGAACAGCATATCTGAGTCAGTTACTAAAAGCAAAACAGTTTCACAATAGAATTTCATAATCTATTCAGTTTTGAAGGGAGGGAGTTCTTTTAACTGGGAAGTTTAAGGAAAGGCTCCAGAGAAGACTACGTTCTTTAACTGGTGACTCTCAAGAAAGTGAGAAAAATGGATATTCAAATGAAAAAGGAGTAAATTTGCTAAAACACAGTAGCTCTTCAAAGACTTTATCACAATGATATTGGAGTAAACATGTTCAAATTACATCTCCTCCTCCCTGAAATGTGATTAATCCCCACAATGGAACTGGGAAAAAATAGGGAACGGATGTAACATCACTTACCACTAAAGGCTTGGACACAATATTTGTCATGGCACAGTAGAAATAAGAAATCCATGATGGTATGGGATTTGGGGGTTACTGCTTTAGATATCTCAGACAACTCTTAGATCAGGATAGTTCCTAGGTCAGCTCAAGTATCACAAACAGTTTCTGATTAAAGTCAATCTAAAAATTTAATAGGGAAAAAAGGTTCTTCCTTAGGAAGGTCTGATTGATTTCTCACTTCCAAGTTTATTAGGCACAGAGATACTAATGAGCTAGGAAATTTGGGGGAATACAATGCCATAACCAGGAGTATAATTTTGCTGTCACATTATAAATTTAGATCTGCAAGGCCAACATTTGAAAGATTGTTCATTTATTTCTGGGTACTTTGACATATGTCATTTTTCATGCTACTAGGTCCAAAGCTTATAGGGTAATTGCATTTTCTCTGTAAAGTGTGAATCCCAAAATAGCAAAATTTATCGGAATCAAGAACATAATGATGGAAATAATTATTGAATAGCATAGAATAATAGTGGCCTTTTTGATTGAACTTATGTAAACTATTCTACCAAAAAGGAGACTTTCTGATAATTAAGAATCAATTTGTCTGCTTCCTTTTTTTCCCCATTTTCTCCAACTCTATGTAATGGTCATTCAATTTATAAAAATATTTCAAGTTTTACTTTAATGAATAAGTCACTTAAAAAAAATATATTCTAAAGTAGCCTATAATGATTTTCTGATCTCCCTAAGTTTATCTTGAATACAAAAGAAGCATAATGGATAATGACCAAGTCCTGATTCTAATGTTAGGAAGTCCAGGCTTCAAGTTATGCAATTTGTCTGTGTGATGCAGGGCAAGTCACTTGTCCTCTTAGTTCCCTAGGCAATTCTTTTTTTTTTTTTTCTGAGGCAGTTAGGGTTAAGTGTCTTGCCAAGGGTCACAGAGCTAGGAACTGTTAAGTGTCTGAGGCCAGTTCCCTAGGCAATTCTGCAAAACTATAAAGTGAAGATTGGATCTAGCTTGCCAAAAATATAGAATTCCCTACACACACACACACACACACACACACACACACACACACACACACACGACAGACATAGTTCCCTACGTCTCTTATACAATATGTGTTTCTATTACTAACACAATTAAGAATCAATATTATAAAAATAAATATTAAGCTGAAATATTGATAAATATATCACTTCTGTGACAGTGCAGTTAACTCATTTTGATTTAAGATGTGGCTAAAATGTAAAAACAGTTTATATTTGGGAAGTTTTCACTAAAAATCACTAGGTAAATTTGTGAGTTCAACTTTAAAATATTGATTATTAATATCCCAGTTTATGGCATTTATGAAAGAGGTTTATATCTGAAAAAAGAAAGTCTTGACCTTCTGCCACATTTTATGTCTGGTGATCTTAAGGCTAGACAATTCTATTGGGGAATCAGCAAGAATAAGAGAGACTAATGAGGAAGATTTGCTTTTTTAAAAGAGCATTTAAATAATTCAGTTTACAAGGAAATGAATTTTATTATACTTTAGATAAGGACTTGTTAGTAATAGGGAGTCATTCTTAATTCTAATTTATGTGACAGTTTTTATCTTGTGTCTTATCTGGACATGATAAATATGTATGAATGGCATGACAATCTCAACATACAATATTGATGTACAATATACAAATCATGCATCATCATAAATTTTTCTGCTCCATATATTCAATATTCAGACAAATTTTATTACACTCATGAATGCCTTACCTTTTGCTACATCTGTATCTTTGTTCATGCTTGTATCTCAGCATTCAATCCTGAATAATTTATTTAAAACTGCTCAGTGGTAAAGGAGATTATGCTGCTTGCTTGGTGTGAGGGGCAGAGTTGATAGGATGATTAAGGAAAAAGCAAGCTTCCTTTTTTTTCTTCTTGCCTTCAGAAAGGACACACATACTTCTAGACCCTATTTTACGAGAAGTTCAGAGAGAAGAATCTTTGGAAAATTACAATTATGTAGAGAAAATGATACCTCAACATGTTTTTCATTTCCAACTTTTCTTTCTAGAGATTGGGGAACTTCCTTTTGAATGATATTTGAGATTCTGTTGCTTGAGGTAAGTCATCTCACTTCCAGTAAGAGAACTCATTCTTTCTATGTTTTGCCTGGTATATTATAATATGTATAACACATCTGATTTCTGTTCGCTATTTGTTTGCATTTATTCATTTATATGCTATTCATTAATTGCAAAGGTATTTTGTGTAACTAGTATTTGGTGGAAAGGAACCAAGCCTCAAGATATAAGCCACACACCTTCACCTTTAAAGTAATCCAGAAGCAATTGAGATAACTAATTTCTACTAAAATAATCATGTTTGAGAAGATAATTGAAATTCTTGTCTAATATCCCTTCTCTGTGTATAACAGAGCAGTTAGCTGAGTAGTTTCTTCTCTAGCTTCCCTTTAGGTAGGAGATCAGTGAGTGAGATTTAAGGTTATACCTATTATGCCATCCAGTGAAATTGTTTAGCAAAGTGATGTGGACATACATAATTTCATATGTAAAAAATATTTTACATGCTATTCTCCATATCTACAATGTACTCCATGTCTATTATCTATCTCTAGTTCTTCCTGTTGTGAGATGTGTTTGGCAAACTAATATGGACGTACATAATTACACAGGCACAAAATACATGCTATTCTCCACATCTGCAATGTCCTCCATTCATTATCCACTTCCAATTTCTCCTCTTGTAATTCTAGCTTTACTTTGAAGTAGCACATTTCTTAGGTATCGGTCTCATTTTTGTGTGTGCATTACCAATGCAAAATATTATGACTGGTATATAATAGGTGCTAAATAAACACTTGTGGATAAATTGTCCCATATCATTCATATTGTAAATATTTGTGCACATCATATTCTTCTATCAGAATGTTATTTTCATGGGAGCAGAGACCGTGACTTATCTCAATGCCATAATTAGTCCAATATCCAACTCAGTCAATTCACTTAACCTCTCTGTACTTCAGTTACCTCATTTGTAATGAAGGGATAATAATATCATTTAGGTGTTAAAGAGTTCTGTTAAAGATAAAATAAGATATGCACAATTGATCCTAACAAATGGTTATGAATTTGTATAAAATTTTAAAGTTAATAATAAAATTGGACCAATGCCAAGTTTTCTTGTGGCAAAATGTCTTTGTTATTATTAAAAGCAAATAACCAATCATCATGCCTTGATTATGGCATCAGGTCTAATATTTTGACAGTCTTAAAAAAGTTTAAATAAAGTTTCAGAGAGATTGCAGAGCAACACTTTATTTTTTTAATTTAATTTAATTTTTTATTAAAAGCTTTTTATTTACAAAACATATGAGTGATTTTTCTATATTGACCTTTGCAAAAATTTTTTTTTCAAGTTTTTCCCCTCCTTCCCCCCACCCCCACCCCTAGATGACAGGTAATTTAATACATGCTAAATATGATAAATTATATGGCAAATCCAATATATCTATACATATCTATACGGTTATCTTACTGTACAAGACACATCAGATCTAGAAAGAGAAGAAAAAAAAAAACAACGTAAGAAGGAAAACAAAATGCATGGAAATATTCACAGAAAGTGTTAAAATGCTGTGTTGTGGTCCACACTCAGTTCCCACAGGCCTCTCTCTGGATGTATGTGACTATCTTCATCGCTGAACAATAGGAACTGGTTTGAATCACATCATTGTTGAAGACAATCATGTCCATCAAAATTGATCATTGTATAGTCTTGTTGCTATGTACAATGTTCTCCTGGTTCTGCTGATTTCACTCAGTATCAGTTCATGCAAGTCTCTCCAGGCCTCTCTAAAATAATCCTGCTGGTCGTTTC
Source organism: Myrmecobius fasciatus (assembly GCA_023553655.1). Taxonomy (NCBI): domain Eukaryota; kingdom Metazoa; phylum Chordata; class Mammalia; order Dasyuromorphia; family Myrmecobiidae; genus Myrmecobius; species Myrmecobius fasciatus. The sequence goes on along the minus strand of JAJPUD010015948.1, from coordinate 29,035 downwards.
TTATAGAACAATAATATTCCATTACATTCATATACCATAATTTATTCAGCCATTCTATTGATGGGCATCCTTTCAATTTCCAGTTGTTTGCCACTACAAAAAGGGCTGCCACAAACATTTTTGCACATGTGGGTCCTTTTCCCTCCTTTAAAATCTCTTGGGGATATAGGCCCAGTAGAAACACTGCTGGGTGAAAGGGTATGCACAGTTTGATAACTTTTTGAGCATAGCTCCAAATTGCTCTCCAGAATGGTTGGATCCGTTCACAGTTGCACCAACAATATATCAGTGTCCCAGTTTTCCCACATCCCCTCCAACATTCGTCATTATCATTTCCTGTCATTTTAGCCAATCTTACAGGTGTGTAGTGGTATCTCAGAGTTGTCTTAATTTGCATTTCTCTGATCAATAGTGATTTGGAGTACCTTTTCATGTGACTAGAAATAGTTTCAATTTCTTCATCTGAAAATTGTCTGTTCATATCTTTTGACCATTTATCAATTGGAGAATGGCTTGAATTCTTATATGTTTGAGTCAGTTCTCTATATATTTTAGAAATGAGGCCTTTATCAGAACCTTTGAATGTAAAAATATTTTCCCAGTTTATTGCTGCCCTTCTAATATTGTCTGCATTCATTTTGTTTGTACAAAAACTTTTTAACTTGATAGAGTCAAACATCTATTTTGTGATTAATGATGACCTGTAATTCTTCTTTGGTCACAAATTCCTTCCCCCTCCAGAGGTCTGAGAGGTAAACCATCCTACATTGTTCTAATTTGTTTATAATATCATTCTTTATGCCTAGATCATGAATCCATTTTGACCTTATCTTGGTATATGGTGTTAGGTGTGGGTCAATGCCTAATTTCTTCCATACTAGTTTCCAATTATCCCAGCAGTTTTTGACAAATAGTGAGTTTTTATCCCCAAAACTGGGGTCTTTAGGTTTATCAAACACTAGATTACTATTATCATTGAGTATTTTGTCCTGTGAACCTAACCTATTCCACTGATCCACTACTCTATTTCTTATCCAGTACCAACTGGTTTTGGTGACTACTGCTTTATAATATAGTTTTAGATCTGGTACAGCTAGGCCACCCTCATTTGCATTTTTTTTTCATTAATTCCCTTGAAATTCTTGACTTTTTTTTTCCAGATGAATTTTGTTGTTATTTTTTCTAGTTCAGTTAAATAATCTCTTGGGAGTTTGATTGGTATAGCACTAAATAAATAGATTAGTTTAGGTAGTATTGCCATCTTTATTATATTCGCTCGACCTATCCAAGAGCACTTGATGTTTTTCCAATTGTTTAGATCTGACTTTATTTGTGTGAAGAGTGTTTTGTAGTTTTGCTCATATAGATCCTGACTTTCCCTTGGCAGATATATTCCCAAATATTTTATACTATCGATAGTTATTTTGAATGGAATTTCTCTTTGTATCTCTTGATGTTGCATTTTGTTGGTGATGTATGAAAATGCTGTTGATTTATATGGATTTATTTTCTATCCTGCAACTTTGCTAAAGTTGTGGATTAATTCTAATAGTTTTTTAGTTAATTCTCTAGGGTTCTCTAAGTAAACCATCATATCATCTGCAAAGAGTGATAATTTGGTTTCCTCATGACCTACTCTAATTCCTTTAATCTCTTTTTCTTGTCTTATTGCCAAAGCTAGCATTTCTAATACAATATTGAACAGTAATGGTGATAGTGGGCAACCTTGTTTCACCCCTGATCTTATTGGGAATGGTTCCAGTTTATCACCATTACATATGATGCTAGCTGATAGTTTTAAATAGATAATAGCACCGCTTTATCAATATATTTTTAAAATAAATTATTCTAAGCAATGTGATAAGTGATGGTTGCTAATGTCAGAAAATCATAAAATTTAAAAGTATAAAGGGATTTATAGTTTATTTAGAGGTATCAAACTCACAGATTGTAGCCCTTAAATGGACCTGAATGAAATTAAAATCAAATTGGAAAGTATTTAACAGAATAAATAAAAATATAATCCTAACAAACCCAAATTTGTGTTTTCTAATTCAACATAAGGACTACTAAGGCCAAACTTGTCATCATGAAAATCAATCTTTCAGACCTTTACTTAAATAAAACTTATGCAGTGTTTTCAAAGAATGCCAATATACTGGTTTTAAGTAAATAATTATGTTATCTTATTATGTTATGTTCATTCCCAGGACAGTTTGAACTTAGCATATACTTTAAAATCCAAAGAAATCAAAATTGATGAGAGAAAAAAGCATGAAAAAGAACATATTCTTTGATTAGGGAAAAAAAAAAAGAATTACAGACAATCAGCTCTTTCTGACCATTGTGTCGGGAGTCAATAATTATTAGTAAATGGGAAAATATTTCTATAATGATAAAGTAACAAGACCATTTCTTCTATGTAGCTGATGTGAACCAGTTTCATCATTACATACCACATAAGCCTATTCGTAGCTTAGATCCAGATTCATTTCCAAAGTGAGTTAATTTCTTTGAGTATCCTTTCAACATGCACATAATGCAGATGATAAAGCTTATACCTTGATATGTCATCAGCTATATTTGCAGTTAAAACTAGCAAAATGTGATCTTCTCACTAAAAGAATTCTATGATTTTCATCCTCTATATCTATGGTCTTCTTTGGAAAGTAGTATCCCATCAGCCTGAATCCAATTAATCTCACATGGGACAGAAATTGAAAATTGCTTTCCATCAGACATATTTGCCTGGGCTTCTGAGGAAAGCCACTTCAAGTTGTTGGGGTTTCTCAGATGACACCAGCAAGAGAAAGAAAACTCTTTATCTCTGCCAGAACTCTGTAACTAAACAGCAACTATACTGCCTTTAGTTATACTAAGGGTAAGGATCCTAATAATTGGCCTGACCAATCAAAAATTCAGCATGTATTTAAGATATTATGAAATAAGGTCAGTAAATTTTTTAATGTAGTTAAACTAAGAATTGATTTAGCTAAATGAATTCCATATCTTCTAGTTTCTTTGTACTTGTCCTTGAAAAGCACTAGTTCAGAAAAAGAAAGAAAAAAGACTTTGTCAGACCAGTTGCTTTGTATAGGCATCAAAGGATATGGACCTGCTTTTAATGCTTACCAGGTCAGGTCAGCTTTTCTTCTTGACTGTTATTCCACGCCTTATACTTGGGGCTCTTTTTAATGCTCTTTTTCATGCTGTAAAGGACTGTCTATTTTGGAAAGAATTTTTTTAGAGAAAAAATAGTTTATGTTTATTTGAATTAAGGTCATTTTCTGAGAAGTGTGCAAAGCACATGTGCATGCACACACATATGCATCTGCGTGCACACACACACACACACACACACACACACACACACACACCAGTTGTGCAAACTTCAGAAATGCTCTTTGAAAAGAAAATAATAATTTTGGTTAACCAGTTAATAAACTTTTTCTTTCTATGTTTTTGGGGGAGGAGGTAAACAAAAACTATAAGAAATCAAGCCAATATATATATACATGTACTATTTATTTTCAAAGAATAAAATAAATTAATACACAATAGTGTTTAAAGATAATTAACTATTGCATTGTGTTTCCTTTCTCAGATTTTTTTTCTTGTAGATATGATTTTTCTTGCACAGCAAGGTGTATGGAAATATGTATACATATATTCTATTTGTCAAGTATTTTAACATAATTAACATGTAGTGGACTTCCTGCTATCTAGGGGAAGTGTGGGGAATGGGGGGGGGGAAATTTGTAACAGAAAGCTTTGTAAGGGTCAATGTTGAAGAATTACCCATACATATGTTTTGCAAATAAAAAACTTTAATAAAAAATAAAATTTAAAAAGATAATTAACTATTAGCATAATTGCCTACATTTTTTTTCAAAGATGCAATGAGAAATTATGTTGTAAAGATCAACTGAGTAAATGAAGTTCTTCAAAGTGCTAGCCATGGAACTTGATGGGGGTTGTACATTTCCTTTCCTGGAGATAAAATGAGATTCAACATGATAATTCATAACTGGAAAGATAATAAAATGTATTGTTGGAAGATTATGTAAGTGTGCTACAAAAATCATAAGGAAGGAAAAATTATTTTCAATTGGAGAATTCAGGGAAAACTTCTAGAAGAGGAAGCAAATAAGCTGGAAGGACCTTGAAGAAAGATAAAGATTCTGAAAAGCAAAGATGTTTCATGTATGGCACTAATAAGGTTTATCTGTGGATGACAACTTTCACATAGGAAGGTAGACTAGTCCAGGATAAAATCTAAGAGTAGCCGCTAGTCCAATTTGATTAGAATAAAGTGTATAAAGAGAAGTAATATGAACTGAAGCTGGGAAGATAATTCGTCATTTCATTCTGACTGCTCCTTCTCAGTAATTTTTGCCTATTCATCATGCATATCAATGAGAATGGCTTTACCCTAAATGTAAATATGACTGTACCCTCTTCTCTTTTCTCATTATAATCTTTCCTCGGTATACCTCATCAGTTCTCATGAGATTTATAATAATCTTTCTTCAGATGACTCCAATATCTCGAAATTTAGTCCTTGTTTATTTCTAGCTTTGTGACAACAGCTTTTTTTTGACATTTTACATTGGATTTCTTAAAGATATTTTAAGCTCAACATATCCAAAATAAAATTTCTCTTAAACCCACCCATTTTTCAGACTTCCCTATAATTCTCAATGGATTTTTTTAATCACCCAGGTTTATAGCCTCAAGGTCATACTTGACTTCTCACTTGCATAATCTTGTTTTTATTCCACAATGTCTCTCAGAGATGTCCTTCTTTTAAACCCAAATGATCATTGGCCTAGTTTAGGCTTTCATGACCTCTTGATTACTCATTGCAATAGCCTATTTGTTCTCCCTGCATCAAGTGACTCTGATCCAATTCCATTCTCCATATAAATGCCAAAGTGATATTCCTAAAGTATGTGCTTGATTATGTCACATATCCTGCCAAGTCAGTTGATTACAATGACTTCCTATTACCAGTAAATTCAAATATAAACTCCTCTGTTGGACATACAGAATTATTTACAAATTGACAACGTCCTATTTTTTTGTTTTCTTTCACCTCATATCCCTTCATAGATCCTACAATTTGGCCACTCTAGTGTAATTTATAACAATTAATCAGAAATTGATCAGTTTTCTTTTCTGTTAAGATGACTATATGACAGCCTTTTCTTAGCTTAAATACTATGCTTAGTTAGGGATGTGTGTGTGTGTGTGTGTGTGTGTGTGTGTGTGTGTGCATGCAAGAGAGAGAGAGAGAGAGAGAGAGAGAGAATTACTTCAGTTTTTTTTTTCTTTTTTTACATAAACATTCATCTTTATTAAGAATTTCTTATTGGTAAGCCATCCAAAGTAAGCATCCTGGGAAAGTGTAGAAATGTTCTGAACTCAGATCTTTTTGAAAATATGACATACATTATTAATGTGTTTTATGCTCTTAATGTTAGATGATTAACTATCCTGGATAAAAATCAGGATGTGCAGGTATTATCATTCAAACTGGCTATTTGGCAGTATCATTTGTTTTATTTTAATGTGTCAATAATAAAAAAAAAGAGTTTATTAAATGTTAATATTTTGAGTAAGTGGAACTAAATAGATAACAAATCATTTTTATGTTATCAAAATCAAAATCTTCACATTGAATGTATGTAAATCACAAGCTTTCAGAAAACCAAAGAGAATGTACTTCATGTTATAACTTAAATACTAATGAAATCAACTGAAAATGATAATCATTAGTTAGGTGTGTCTTGAAAGGATTCCCTGTGGACTGATATAAATTCTCCATTAGAAATGGATTTCCTTACAATCCACAGTGATCATTTAATCCTTTTGCAAAGCAGATTTACATTTGATGCTTATTGTCTGGAGTTTTTTCACTTATGTTTCTGTATTTGCAGTTTCCATTTAATCTTTTTTTTAAAAAAATAATTCAAAATTCTATCAAGAATCTATTCATTTTCTCTGTGTGGTGTGAGTGGGTTCCACAGCTTAGGTGTCTTTAATCACTTGCGAGCATATACTAATTAATAAATGGTTTAAAACTTGGGAGAAGAATATTTATTTATTTATTTGACAATTCCTCCCCATTTATCTATTTATCTTCATTTATCACAACAGTAGAAGAGATTGAGATTAGAAGGTGTGAAGACAAATTCAGTCTAATATTGAGTTTGAGGAATTATTAATATGTTTTAGAAATCATAAACTGCTTGTGAATAGAGATTGTTTCATTCATTATATCACCATTCCCAGCACCTAGCACAGATTTTGCTAAGTAGTAAGGATTTCTAAAATTCATTGATTAATTGATTTTATTGTCTCATATCAATAAAATTTTAGAATTCATGAATATTATCAAAACTGAACTTTACATCTTGCTATAAAATATAACAGGGAGTAGCTAGATTGTTCAATGGGTAGATCACTGGACCTGGAGTCAGGAAGACCTGAGTCCAACTCCAGGCTTAGACAGAAGTTGTGTGACCTGGAGAAGTCACTTAACTTCTAATCCACTAAAGAAAGAAATTGCAAACCACTTCAGAATTTTTGCCAAGAAAGCTCCATGAACAGTATGGTTCCCAAAGTCACAAAGAGTTAAACATTATTAAAAGAGTGAACAATAGCAATGGAGAAGAGTATATGTATATGTATCTGTGTAAATACATATACATATACTCTTCTCCATTGCTATTGTTTACTCTTTACATATAGATATAGATACATATACATACATATATATATATTATACATATATAGACAACCACATAAATAAATGGTTAGTGTGTTTATTTTTATATGTGTATTGGGAAATTAGGAAAAGTTCATAGTTTTAGAATTACATTTACATAACCAATAGGGAGTTAGTAGAGCAGAAATGGAAGAAAAAACATCCCTTTATTTCCCTTTTTGGTATTCAGTACAAACCTGTCACATAAAAAAAATAAATGAAAGAATTGAATAAATAAAATACATAAATAAAATAGTATTGGTCACTGAGACAGCTATGTGTTATAGTAGTTAGAGTTCTGGGCTTGAAAACAGGATATGATTTAAGAATCCTGAATTCAGATCTGATTTTAGACTCCTATTAGCTGTATGATCCTGGGAAAATCAAAGGTTATCTGTTGATATCAGTTTTCTCAAGTGTAAAATGGGGATAATATTACTTATCTCTTGGGAATGTGATGAGACTCATATGAGATGATATGTATAAAGCACTCAGAACAGTGCTGAACATAATAGGCTCTGTAGAAATACTTTTGCCCTCCTTTTCTTCCCTCCCTCTTTAATATAAGCAGTCACTGAATGGAAATTAGCATGATTTTATTCTGCCTTAGATTCTATTTGATAAAAGTTAATTGTTGAAAGGACAGAAGCATGTCATTATAACATAATGGAGTTTTGTGGCATGGAATATAACATATGTTTTATATGCTGCCAAAGAATCCACAATTATATTCAATGTTCAATTCTTATTATCTTGTTTACTCAATGGATTTTACTCAAAGGTTCATTAAATCATGCAAACCAAAGGAGTACCATCAAGTTCTTCTTCATCACTGCCATGCACCTCCCAAGCACTGGAGGTCAATCACCAGAACTGTACCAGGGCAAATTAAACTGCCCTCTTTGCCTTAAGAGCAGCCCTCAACCTTTAAAAAATGGTCAAAAAAGCAAAAAAAGTTCTCTAGCCATAGAAAGCTTTTATGGAGAAAGAGAAGAACAGATTTCAAATTCTGAAGATCCTAAAGGCAAATCAGTTTCAGATGAAGCCCCAAAGGATGACATGAACTGGTCCCCATTTCACAAGGCTCTCTTGGAAGAATCAAAAAGGATGTTAAAAGAGAGCTAGAAGGAAAATGGGGAAAGGAAATGGTCTTTTCAAGAGACTATGGAAAAGGAAAACCAAAAATTATCTGAAGAAAACTCCTTACAAAATAGACTTGATGAAAAAGAAAAAAGCATATAACTCCTTACAAAATGAAAATGAAAAAGAAACCAATTCATTAAAAACCAAAATCTGTGAAATGGGAAAATTCAATGAACAAAATACTTCATATATAAGTTCAATTGGCCAAATGCAAAAAGAGATTTAAAAACAACTTAACTGAAGAAAATAATTCACTAAAAATAAGAATTGAACAAATGGAAGTGAATGACTCAATGAGACATCAAGAATTAGTCAAACAAAAACAAAAATTGAAAAAGTAGAAGAAAATGTAAAATACCTCATTGAAAAAACAACTGACTTGGAAAATAGATTTAGGTGGGATAATATAAGAATTATGGGACTTCCTGAAAACCATGATGAAAAAAGAGCTTAGACATCATTTTTCAAGAAAAAATCATGGAAAACTACCCATATGTCCTCCAACCAGAGGGTAAAATACCCATTGAAAGAATTCACCAGTGACCTCTTGAAATAGACTCCAAAATGAAAACTCAAAGGGACATCACAACTAAATAAAAAATATCAAATCAAGGAGAAAATATTGCAAGCAGCCAGAAGGAAAACATTCAAATATCAAGCTATAATTAGGATTACCTAGAACGTAGGAGCTTCCACTTTAAAAGAATGAAGGGTCTGGAATCTAATATTCCAAAATGCAAAGGAACTTTGGTTGCAGCCAAGAATTAATTATCCAACAAAATTAAGTATTATTTTTCAGGGAAAAAGTTGGCTATTCAATGAAACAGGTGAATCTAATTTATTTCTGATCAAAAGACCAGAGCTGAACAGAAAATTTGATCTTCAAATAAAGAACTCAAGAGAAGTAAGAAAAGATAAAAAGGAAAGAAAAAAATTTTCTCTTTTAAAAGTTAAAAAACATATATCCCTATATTGGAAGATGATATGTTCAATCTTGAGAACTATATCTCTGTTATGGATATACTTAGAAGGGGCAAGTACAATGTGATTTTATTGTGATAAAATAAAAAAGAATCTAGAGGTGGAAGGGGTTGCATTGGAAGAAGAGGAAAATGGAGTTGAATGGAATAAATTATATCTCAGGAAGAGGCAAACAAAATAGCTATAGTTACTGAGGGAAAGAGGGGAAGGGGATGAGCATTATGTGGATCTTACTCTCATCATATTTGACTCAGAGAGAATAGCAGACACATTTAGCTTCCCAGAGCAGCTTGTTTCAGCCATAGGGAAGTAGGAGAGGAAAGGGAAAAGGAAGGTGGGAGGCTAATAGAAGGGAGAAAAGAAGAAGAAAGGGGAAGGTATAAGAAAGGGGGAGGGGCTGCAAAAGGGGAGAATTAATAGAGAGAGGGAGTGTTCACTAACAAAATATTGGGACGAGGGAAAGGGGGAAAAGGAAGAGAAAATTATAAAGGGGTAAACAAAGCAACAGGAAGTACAGGGTTAGTAATTTTATCTGTGAATGGGAATCGGATAAACTCTCCCATAAAACAGAAATAGGTAGCAGGCTGGATTAAAAACTAGAATCCTATAATTTGTTGTTTACATTTAAAACAGAGTGATACATATAGAGTAAAGGTAAAAATCTGGAGCAGGACCTATGATGCTTCAGGTCAAGTAAAAAGAAGTAGGAGTAGCAATGCTTATCTCAGATCAAACAAAAGCAAAAATAGATCTCATTAAAAGAGATAAAGAAGGAAACTATATCATATTAAGGGGTGCCATGGATTATGAAGCAATATTAATACTAAACATATATGCATCAACTAGGAGTCCTACTAAATTCTTTTATGATATAGATATGCTAATGATACCCAAACCAGGTAGGGTGACCACAGAAAGAAAATGACAGACCAATTTCCCAATGAAAAATCTTAAATAAATTATTAGAAAAGAGATAAAAGAAAGTAATCTCCAAGATAATACACCATGACCATGTAGGATTTATAACAGGAATGCAGGGCTGGTACAATATTAGAAAAAAATTAGCATAACTGACTCTATCAATAACCAAACTAACAAAATCATATAATTATCACAATAGATGCAGAAAAAGTATTTGATAAAATCCAAAACCCATTGCTATTAAAAACAGTGGAGATATAGGAATAAAGATAGTTTTCCTTAAAATGATCAGCAGCATCTATTTTAAACCATCAGCAAGAATCATATGTATTGAGGACAAAATAGAACAATTCCTAGTAAGATCGGGGTGAAAAAAGATTGCCCACTATCACCATTACTATTCAATATTAGATATGTTGGCCTCTGGAACAAAAAAAGAAAAAGAGATTTGAAGGAATTAGTGTAGTTCATGGGGAAACCAAATTGTATCTTTTTGCAGATCATATGATGGTACACTTAGAGATTCCTATCGAATCAACTAAAAACTACTAGAAACAACTAACAATTTTAGAAAAGTTGCAGGATACATAATAAATTCACATAAATTATCAGCATTTAAGTATATTACCAAAAAGTCCAACAGCAAGAGAAATGAAGAGAAATCCATTTAAAATGACTTCAATAATATAAATAGAGATATTGGCATATAAAATATCTGGGATTCTTCCTGCCAAAAAAAAAGTCAGGAACAATATGAACACAACTATAAAACACTATTCATACAAATAAAGTGAGATCTAATCAATTTGACTTTTGCCAATTTATTAGACAGCATTAGCTAAACCTTATTATTATTACCTCCTGTTTGGGTTGTTTTTCAGATTTCATTTTTCATGATCATTTAAAAATTCTTGGGAATGATGAATCAAACCCATGTCAAAATGGGTGGTTGTGTTAGACTTTTGGCAGCAATGAATAATCCATAGATAAAAAGTATAATGATTTCCCTTAGGGGGAAAGAAATATCAGTCATTACAGATAAACACAAAGGATATATGTAACAGAGAGAAAAATCCCAGTCTTTTTTTTTTTTTTTGCATTTTTACCTTGTTTCTTTTTTTGTTCCTGATTCAGATCTAAAATTAAGGTTTGACTTTTCTCCTCCCCATGCTCTTAAGTTCTACATAATCAATAACATATAAATTCTTTACTCTGGAATTATATAATTGTCTATAGATCTTAATAGAATGAGCAATACAGATTATTTAAAAAAAAAACGAAACTAAGTTCCAATATTGCTAACATTTTTTGATTGTTTATTCTTTACATCCAGAAACATTTTTTTATATTATGTGATTTAGGCCCCTGAGTGATTCCCAGTAACTTTTGTGGAGCAAAGGGTAAGGGGGGGGCAGGATAGGAAGAGAGAGAAAGTGCACAAAAGTACCTAAATCTGATCCAAAGCTAATGTCAAGATATGTTTTTCCCCTGCTTTTAACACTGTCATTACCACATTCTCTGTGGTCAAAAAGGCATTCTCATACCAAAATACTTTTTTCTTTCCTTCTCATCACCTGAGAAGAGCTGACAATGTTGAGGAAAGTATTTTTTGAATCAGTTTATCTGATTTCTTCCACCAAGGAAGGTAATATTTTCCCAGTTTTTCACTATTTCTTGCCATATGAAGCCAATTCAAAAAATTGTGGTGGCATTCTATAGACCCAGCTTGAGGAAAGAATCAACAATCTAACTGACAGAGAACTAAAGGCAGCATGCTTTCATCTATTCTAAAGGCTCAAGAGGAATGCTACAACTAGGGAAAATACAATATTTTGTTCCTCTAGTTCCATTTTTGAATGGACAGGGGAAATAGTAGCAATATACTACTGATTATGAGATTCCAGTTTCAAAGTTTTTACTGATTCCTTTCTATAAGACAGATATTTCTAACATATAAAAGTTCACTCTTACAAGCCAAAAAAATAGTATTATGGCTTAATTGAATGAATAAATAAATCAATCCAGAGGCATTTATTAAACACAATGCACCAAAAATTGCTAGTTATTAGGGATAAAAATGTAAAAGGTGAGGGACTCTCCATAGCAAGAGTTTGTAGTCTAAAAGGTGGATGTAACTTATTTTAATTCTTTTTTTCTTTTTTCAAATAATGTATTTTTTATTAAAGTTTTTTTTTTTATTTTCCTTTGGCAGATAGATTACCAAATACTTTATACTATGGAAAGTTATTCTAAATGGAATTTATCATCTGCAGAGTGAAAATTTCATTTCCTCATTCCCTACTCTAATTTCTTAAATTTTTTTATTATTGTATTGCCAAAGTTAACATTTCTAATTATTGAATGAATGAACGAATTAATAAATCAATCAACAGACATTTATCAAACACAATATAACAAACGGGGGAGTGGAGCCAAGATGTTGGAGTGCAGACACGACTCTCTGTGACTTCCTCTGACCTTCTCTCAAACCAATAGCAGATTAAGCCTCTAAACTGGTTTTGGAGTCAAAGCACCCCCAAATATTTGGAGTGCAACACATTCCCAGAAAAAGTTACCTTGGAAGACCTTCAGAACAAGTCTGTTTCATGAATGAATAAAAAACAAAAAAGAACTCTCGCCACAGACAGCTTTCATGGAGAGAGAGAGAATAGACTTCAGATCCTGAGGTTCATAAAGGTAAAGCAACTCCAGGGGAAGCTACAAACTGACATATGAGCTAGTCCCCATTTCACAAGGCTTTCCTAAAAGATTGCATAAAGAATCTCAAAAGAAAGTTAGAAGAAAATGGGGAAATGAATTGAGATTATTGCAATAAGGAATGGATAAAACATATAATGCTCTATTAAAGAAATATGAAAAAGACACCAATTCACTGAAAAACAAAATTGGTGAAATGGAAAAAGTAGGCAATGAACAGATTAGCCAATTACAAAAGAAGCTAAAAAAGGTAACTGAAGAAAATAAAACACTAAAAATTATAATTGAACAAATGGAAGTGAATGAAAAAATAAGACTTTAAGAATCAAAGAAAAACAAAAAAAGAAAAAAAATAGAAGAAAATAAGAAATATCTTCTAAGAAAAACAACTTACCTGGAAAATAGATCTAAGAGACACAATCCAAGAATTATTGGACTTCCTGAAAGCCATGAGAAAAAAAAAAAAGAAACTAGACACTATCTTATAGGAAATCATGAAAACTGCCCTGATGTTTTAGAACCAGAAGGTAAAATAACCATTGAAAGAATTCACCGATCACCTCCTGAAATTAAATGCCCAAGAAATATCATGGCTAAATTTCAGGAATATTGCACCAAGGAAAGTATTTTTGCAAGCAGCTAGAAAGAAACAATTCAAATACCGAGAAGCCATAATTAGAATGACACAGGATTTGTCAGCTTCCACATTAAAGGACCAAAGGACATGGAATCAGATAATCCAAAAATCAAAGGAAATAGGATTATAGCAAAAAAATAAGCTATCCAGCTAGAATGAGCATTATCTTTCAGAGAAGAAGATAGACAACTAATACTTGAATTTCAGGTTTTCCAATGAAAATACCAGATCTGAACAAAAAGTGTGATGTCCAAACACAGAACTCAAGAGAAGCATAAAAAAGTAAAAAGAAAAGAACTCTTGAGAACTATATTTCTATTATGGATATACTTAGAGAATGAGGGTATAATTAGATTTTACTTTCATAATATGAAAAAGAAACTAGACCTGGAAGGGGGATCATACTGAAAAAAAAAAGAGCAAACAGGAGGTAAAATATGGTTTAAAAAAAGGTAAAAATAAGGTAAAATCTCATGAAAAGGTAAAAAAAAATCCTTATATAATTGAGGGAAAAAAGGGAGGGGGATGAGCTTTGTGTGAATTTAATTTCATCAGAAATCGGGTCTAAAAGAGAATATCAGACAAATTTTATTTCACACAGAAACTTGTCCCCCCTTATAGGGAAGTGGGAGAGAAAGAAGGAAAAGAAAGGGAAAGACTAATAGAAGGAAAAATAAAAGAATTAGGGGAAAGGTGTAAAAATGGGGAGGGGCTCTAAAAGAGGGAGGACTGTTTGAGGGAGGTAGTCATCAAAAGCAAAATACTGGGGAAGGGGAAAGGAGAAAGGGAAAAGAAAAGAGAAAAAAATAACTTTGGGTAAATAAGAGGGCAGGAAATACAGAATTAGTTATTTTAACTGTGAATATGAATGGAATGAACTCTCCCATAAATTGGAATCAGATAGCAGCCTGGATTAAAAGCCAGAGAGCAGGGGTAGCAATCCTGATCTTAGATCAAGTAAAAGCAAAGATAGATCTAAATAAAAGATATAAGGAAGGAAACTATATTCTACTAAAGTGTACCATAAATAATGAAGTGATTTCAATACTAAACATATATGCACCAAGTGGTTTAGCTGAAGTTTAGCAGAAGAGAAGTTAAGAAAGATGCAAGAAGAAATAGACAGCAAAACTATACTAGTGGGAGATCTCAACACTGCTCTCTCAGAACTAGATAAGTGAAACCACAAAATAAATAAGAAAGAAGTTAAGGAGTTAAACAAAATGTTAGAAATTTAGGTATGATAGATCTTTGGAGAAAATTGAATGGAGACAGAAAGGAGTTTAATTTTTTCTCAGCGGTTCATGGAACTTATACAAAAATTGACCATGTGTTAGGACACAAAAACCTCAAAAATCAAATGCAGAAAGGCAGAAATAATACATGCCTTTTTCCAGATCATGATGCAATAAAAATCACATGCAATATAAGGCCAGGAGAAACTAAAACAAAAGTTAATTTGAAATTTGATAATCTAATCCTAAAGAATGAATGGGTGAAAGAACAAATCATAGACACAATCAATAATTTCATCCAGGGGAATGACAATAATGGGACAACATACCAAAATTTGTGGGATACAACCAAAGCAGTTATCAGGGGAAATTTTATATATCTAGATGCTTATTTGCAGAAAATAAAGAAAGAGAAGATGAATGAATTGGACTTGCAATTAAAAACAAGAAAAAAACTAATTTAAAACACCCCAAACAAATACCAAACTTGCAATTCTAAAAATAAAAGGGGAGATTAATAAAATTGAAAATAAGAAAACTATAATTAATAAATAAAAGTAAGAGTTGGTTTTATGAAAAAAACAAAAACAAAATATATAAGCCTTTAGTTAATTTAATTACAAAAAAGAAAGAAGAAAATCAAATGATTAGTCACAAAAATGAAAAGTAAGAACTTTCCACTAATGAAGAGGAAATTAGCAATAATTAGAAGTTACTTTGCCCAACTTTATGCCAATAAATTTGATAATTTAAATGAAATGAAGCAATATCTACAAAAATGTAGATTGCCCAAGTTAACAGAGGGGGAAATACCTTATTTAAATAGGCCCATTTTAGAAAAAGAAATAGAACAAGCTATTAATCACTTCCCTAAGAAAAGTTTTCCCGGGCCAGATGGATTTACATGTGAATTCTACTAAACATTCAAAGAACAATTAATTCCAATATTATATAAACTATTTGAAAAAAAACAGGGAAAGAAGGTTTTCTGCCAAATTCCTTTTATGACACAGATATGGTGCTGATAGCTAAACAAGGTAGGATGGAAACAGAGAAAGAAAACTATAGACCAATTTCCCTAATGAATATTGATGCAAAAATTTTAAATAAGATTCTAGCAACGAGATTACAGAAAGTCATCCCCAGGATAATACACCATGACAAAGTAGGATTTATACTAGGAATGTAGGGCTGGTGCAATATTAGGAAAAGTATCAGCATAATCAACTATATTAATAACCAAACTAACAAAAATTACATGATTATCTCAATAGACGCAGAAAAAGCATTAAATAAAATCCAACACCCATTCTTATTAAAAACACGAGTATAGGAATAAATGGGTTTTTCCTTAAAATGATTAGTAGCATCTATTTAAAACTATCAGCAAGCATCATATGTAATTGGAACAAACTAGAACCATTCCCAATAAGATCAGGAGGGAAACAAGTCTGCCCACTGTCACCATTACTATTCAATATTATATTAGAAATGATAGCTTTGGCAATAAGAGAAGAAAAGGTGATTAAAGGATTTAGAGTAGGTAATGAGGAAACTCTTTGCAGATGATATGATGTTATACTTAGAGAACCCTAGAGATTCAAGTAAAAAACTACTGGAAACAATTCACAACTTTAGCAAAGTTGCAGAGTACAAAATTAATCCACATAAATCATTAGCATTTTTATATATTCCCAACAAAGTTCAGAAGAAGATAAAAAAATCCATTCAAAATAACTGGCAATAGTATAAAATATTTGGGAATCTATCTGTCAATAGAAAGTCAGGAATATACAAACAAAACTACAAAATACTTTCCAGACAAAGAAAGTCAGACCTAATCAGTTGGAAAATTATCAAGTTCTCTTGAATAGGCCAAGTGAACATAATAAAAATGGCGATACTACCTAAATTAATCTACTTATTTATGGCCATACCTATAAAACTCCAAAGAAATTACTTTACAGATCTAGAAAAAAATCAAACAAAGTTCATCTGGAAGAACAAAAGTGAAGAATTTTAAGGGTGTTAAGGAAAAAAATTGTTGATGAAGGTGGCCTAGCTATGCCAGATCCCAAACTATATTACAAAGCAGCGGTCATCAAAACTATTTGGTACTGGCTAAGAAATAGAGTAGTTGATCAGTGGCATAGGACAGAATCACAGGACAAAATAGGCAATAACTATAACAATTTAGTCTTTGACAAACCCAAAGACCCCAGCTCTTGGCATAAGTACTATATATTTGACAAAAACTGCTGGAAAAATTGGAAGCTAGTATTGAAGAAAATAGGGCTTGACCCATACCTAACACCACATACCAAGATAAGACCTAAATGGGTTCATGATTTAGACATAAAGAGTTCTATCATAAGCAAATTAGAAGAACATATGCTAGTTTACCTCTCAGATCTTAGGAGAAAAAAGGAATTTGTGTGCAAAGAACTGGAATTCTTAATTGAACTCCAGATAGATAACTCTAATTACAGTAAGTTAAAAAGTTTTTGTACAAACAAAACTAATGAAGATAAGATCAGGAGGAAAGCAATAAATTGGGAAAGAATTTATGCATTTAAGGGTTCTGATAAAGCATCATTTTTTTATTAAAACTTTTTAATTGCAAAAGATATGTATGGGTAATTCTTCAACATTAACCCTTACAAAGCTTTCTGTTACAAATTTCCCCCCCCCAG
>JAJPUD010015948.1:1457-11538 GCA_023553655.1 Myrmecobius fasciatus | reverse complement strand
CAATGCATCAGTGTCCCAGCCTTCCCGCATCCCCTCCAACATTCATCATTAACTTTTCCTGTCATTTTAGGTAATCTGACAGGTGTGTAATGGTACCTCAGAGTTGTCTTAATTTGCATTTCTCTGATCGATAGTGACTTGGAGCACCTTTTCATATGACTAGAAATAGTTTTAATTATATCCTCTGAAAATTGTCTGTTCATATCATTTGACCATTTATCGATTGGAGAATGGCATGAATTCTTATAAATATAAGACAATTCTCTATATATTTTAGAAATGAGGCCTTTATCAGAACACTTAAATGTGAAGATCATTTCCCAATTTGATGCTTCCCTCCTAATCTTGACTGCATTGGTTTTGTTTGTACAAAAACTTTTTAACTTAATATAGTCAAAATTATCTATCTGGTGTTCAATTAAGCATTCCAGCTCTTCTTTGGACATAAATTTATTCCATCTCCACAGGTCTGAGATGTAAACTATATTACATTCCTCTAATTTACTTGTAATATCACTCTTTATATCCAGATCATGAACCCATTTAGATCTTATCTTGGTATGTGGTGTTAGGTGTGGGTCAAGCCCTAATTTCTTCCACACTAGTTTCCAATTTTCCCAGCAGTTTTTCTCAAATACTTTGCATAATATTGGAATTATGGAATTCTTTAAATGTTTGCTAGAGGGGCAGCTAGGTGGTGCAGTGGATAGAGCACCAGCCCTGAAGTCAGGAGGACCTGAGTTCAAATCTGGTCTCAGATACTTCCTAGCTGTGTGACCCTGGGCAAATCACTTAACCCCAATTGCCTCAGCAAAAAGAAAAAAAATTAAAAAAATAAATAAATAAAAATGTTTGCTAGAATGTACACGTAAATCCATCTGGCCCTGGAAAGGTTTTCTTAGAAAGTTGATTAATACCTTGTTCTATGCCTTTTTCTAAGTAAAATGATACTTTTAAGTAATTTATTTCTTCCTTTGTTAATTTGGGAAATGTATATTTTTGTATGTATTCCTCCATTTAACTTAGATTATCAAATTTTTAACACATAGTTGGGCAAAATAACTCCTAATTATTGCTCTAATTTCGTCTTCATTATTTGAGAGTTTTCCCTTTTCATTTTTGAGACTTTCAATTTGATTTTCATCTTCCCTTTTTCTTTTTTTTTCACTGAATACGGTGACTTTATTGATGGTACACAATATATGACACTCTACGATTCTCCTCCCTACTATATGGGTGGCTGTGGGACAGCAATGTGAATGGGGAATGGGATCCCCAGTATAGGAACATAGGTTAGTGATGTGGGCTCCCCAATGGTGGAACAACTTTTTTTTTGTCTGGGGATGAAGATCCATGGTTTCTCACTTTATTCCTTGAAGGCAATGTAGACCATGAGGTCGACTACACAATTGCTATAACCATACTCTTTGTCATACCAGGAAATGAGGTTGACAAAATGATCATTGAGGGCAATGCCAGCGCCAACATCAAGGGAGGGAGACCAAGCACAAGAAGGCTAAGCACAGACGTCAAATGCAGGCAGCACACAGACCTGAGGAGGTGTGGGCTTTGTGCACCCACCAGAGAATCTACAGGGAGGAATCAATATCAGTGTTGGCTACTCTTCCCTGGATGCAAGCCCGTAGATCAGCAGAGAATTCATAAAACATCCAACAAAAACCCAAAAGGTAAATAGTGAATCCCAAAAAGCCAGAATTCTAGGACTCCTTATCACGCCCACCCAGCACGTGAAGTCAGTCACGACAGTCACCACTTGTAGAAGAATCTTGGACAACCCCCCTTGCCCTAAAAGCAGATTTCAATTTTTCAAAAAAATGGATTAAAAATAGAATTGACAAAATGAAAAAAGGAAACAACTCCCTGAAAAACAGAATTTGTGAAATGGAAAAAGAAAATAACTCCTTAAAAACAGAATTTGTGAAACAGAAAAAAAAATCCATAGAAAAAATCAACTCATTTAAAAATTCAGTTGGACAAATATAAAAAGATTTTTAAAAAAGTAAATGAAAAAATAATTCACTGAAAACATAACTGAATAAATGGAAAGGAATGAATCAATGAGACATCAAGAATCAGTCAAGCAAAACCAAAAGAAAAAAGAAAAAAAAATAGTAGAAAATATAAAACACCTATTTGGTAAAACAACTGACCTGGAAAACAGATCAAGGAGAGACAATGTAAGGATTATTGGACTTCCTGAAAACCATGATGAAAAAAAGAGCCTAGACACTATTTTTCAGGATATCATCAAAGAGAACGGCCCTGATGTCACAGAAACATAAGGTAAAATATCCATTTAAAGAATTTGCTGAACATTTCCTGAAAGAGACCCCAAAATTAAAACTCTAAAGAATGTCATGGTTAATTTCAGAACTATTGGACAAAGGAAAAAATATTGCAAGCCACCAGAAAAACACAATACAAATATTAGAAGGAAAGGAATAAATTGGGAAAACATTTTTACATCCAAAGTTCCTGATGAAGGGCTCATTTCTAAAATATATAGGGAATCAACTCAAATTTATAAGAATTCAAGCCATTTTCCAAATGATTACTGCTCAAAGGCTATGAAAAGACGATTTTCAGATGAAGAAATTGATACTATTGCTAGTCATATGAAAAGGTGCTCTAAATCACTATTGATCAGAGAAATGCAAATTAAGGCAAATCTGAGATACCACTACACACCTCTCAGATTGACTAAAATGACAGGAAAAGATAATGATGAATGTTAGGAAAGATGTTGGAAAAGCGGTACACTAATACATTTTTTGTTGAACTATGAATGGATCGAACCATTCTGGAGCGCCATTTGGAGCTATGCTCAAAAAGTGATCAGACTGTGCATTCCCTTTGATCTAGCAGTGTTTCTACTGAGCTTATATCCCAAAAAAGCTCTTAGAGGAGGGAAGGGACCCAACATGTGCAGGGGTGTTTGTGGCAGCCCTTTTTTGTAGTGGCAAGAACCTGGACACTAAAGGGATGACCATCAATTGGAGAATGGATAAATAAATTATGATATATGAATGTTATGGAATATTATTTTTCTGTAAGAAACAACCAACAGGATGATTTCAGAGAGATTTGGAGAGAATTACATGAACTAATGCTAAGTGAAATAAGCAAAACCAGAAGATCATTATATATGGCATGAACAAGATTATATGATGATCAGGTCTGATGGACATTGCTCTCTTCAACAAGGAGATGATTCAAACCAGTTCCAATTGTTCAGTGATGAGGAGAGCAATCAATACCCAGAGAGAGTACTGTGGGAACTTAGTGTGGTTCACAACATAGCATTTTCACTCTTTTTGTTGTTGTTTGCTTGCATTTTATTTGGCTTCTCTCTTTTTGTGGCACATTTGTATAAATATGTATGCATATATTGGATTTACCACATATTTCTACCATATTTAACATATATTGGAATACTTGTCATCTAGGGGAGGGCAGTGGGGAAGGGGAGAAATTTAGAACACAAGGTTTTTCAAGGGCTAATGTTAAGGAATTGTCCAGGCAGTTGTTTGAAAAATAAAAAGCTCTAATAAAAAAAATTAAGATAATAAATCTCAATTAATAAACTTCAGTAGATTGCTGAAACATTACAACACAGAAACATACACACACATACATACACATACACACACAACTTCACAAACCCTTGATATAAAGGTTTCAGTATTTCAAGCGTTATATTTTAGAGTCCTGATACATTAAATGATGTTTCTTATTAGTGATAACTAATAGGAATAATCTCTTTTAAATAGTTTTTCTTCAATTGAAGGGACAGGAAACAAGTTGTGAATTAAAAAAATTCCCTTTTCCTCCAAAATATCCTGCAAAATTTCCTTCATGCTCTCTAAGACATGCACAGGTGTATGTGCATAAGAATATAAATAAATGTAACCAGGTAAACTCATTATCATTACACTGACCAAGGCAGAGAAAGGCCTATTTCTCATATTTTCTTATGGTTTGCACTGCAATACAGAGGTGTCAAATACTATCAGTTAAATTAGCAAGGACATTTTCAGTGAAATTGATTTCTTGAGTCTAGAATCCTTGAAATCACTCAAAGTCCTTGTTGCTTTTCAGGTACCCCATTAATCTTTATAGGAATCTATTGACATTGCTGCCTGCTGCCTTCTTTCACAGGACTTAGGGTAGATGTGAACAGACCACAAAACGTACAGGATCCAGTTCTAATTCAACAGAATTACATTAGGCCTTTAAACTGAAAAGAAAATGATTTTGAAATGATTTGTAAAGACAGAGGTGTAAATTGCACAAAAGGTGTTGAACACTTCCCTGATGAAGCTGGTCGTAGGGAGATATTATTGCTTCAATTACCTCTACTTGCTTCTAAATGTGGTTTGAAATCTAGTAAGTATGGGCTTTAAGGACAAGTAAGCCAATCTCATCCACATGCTGACTCCTCTGGTGATCACAGTAATCTAGGGAAAAAGAAAGTTACCCTAGACTGGAATGGTGAGTGGGGGAGGGAAGGAAGTGGACCCAAATCTTAAGACCCCATTTAAAGGTAGACAAAGAACAATCAATGTAATAGCAGCACAAAGCAGTCAGAAAAGGACAAAAGCTTCAGTCTGACATCCTTTCTTCCCCAGCTCAGGTGAAGTTATAATTGGCAGTCCCAGCTTAGTGATGAATACAGTGTAAAGGAGCCTTCTTTTCAGCAGAGAAGACAAAGAAAATCCTTAGGTTTTCTACATAGTAGTCAAAGTTCTTTCAGGGGTGGAAAGAATGAAATCAAAATATTCAGGATGGAAGAAGTTGCAGGTCACAGGAATTATTATTAGATAAAATAACTCAATTATTAGCTTCTTCAGACTGCCTAAAGCCACACTTTTCAGTCCTTTCCACTTGGACTCTAGACTTTTATGTAGCAATTTGCAGTCAGGTAAACGTATTAATAAAGCAAAAAATAATTTCTATCCATATAATTATATTATCTGTGCAAAAGATATATTACTCAAGAATAATTGTATTCAAAATGTAAATTTGTTTTCACATATAATTTAATTACACCTCAATAAAAGTTGACATTAAACAAAAAAGAAATAAATGCATAAATAAAAGCATAAATCCAAAATTTTTATATTTCAATACAGTAAAAAACACAAATTTCAATAAATTAATTTTGTTTCAAAAACATTTCTTAAACTATTTTGTTCTGTGTATACCTTTGCACTCACTTTTCTGCTTGTGCCCAGAGACGATTTTGTGGTAGTCTTTTAAATGTAGCCTGATTCATGGCATATACATCTTGATGATTCTGCTTACTTATTTCTGCATCACGTTAGGACAGAGACTGGACCTATGATTGCATTAATTTAGGGAACTCCTGAACAAGGGAATCATTCTCTCCTAATGAAAGTTTGTAAATTTCCCTGTACTTCAGAATCTTTGAGATTTTCCTCTAGCATTATGAGTTTGAATTATTTGCTAGGCCACATAGCTAGTTTCTGTCATAGATGAGAATTTAATCTTACTATTATTAGGTCATGTTTTATACACTACTTCATGCTATCTTTTGGTGTTACTTTATATTCCTTTCCATATTAATTTTATTCTTCATATTAATTATTTTTCTGGATATAATATTTCACTATGTTAATCTGGTAGCTAGGTCAAAAAAGGAGATAAATCACTAGACCTGTAGTCAACAAGACCTGAGTTCAAAATCCAGTTTTACCAGCTATGTAATGTGTAAATCATTAATTAAAAAAAAAATCTGAACACTTTAAAAATTTTATTTTAATTCTTAATAATTGTGTTAATGTTTTCAGTTTATTACAAAACCTTAGGTATATCATTTAACCTCCCCTCTCTGAAAGTCATCTTATATGACTTTCACATGACATTCATATGACAAATAGTGTTTTGTTTTGCTTTTTTGTACAGGATAAAAATATCAATATAACTGCTTGACATATTAAGAAATTGAAAATATGCATATTATATGACACCTGCCATTTTACAAAGTAATAGTTTGGAGTCATCTTCCCATATCTCTTCATTCAATGGTGTATATAATTTTATCAGAATTACTTTGATTTTTTTGCTGTTATTTTTTCTAATTACATTATTTTAGTTATTGTGTACATTATTTCCTTCCCTCTATCTCAGTTCACACAGAACGTTTCATTCTTTTTTATATCCAACACATACACAGTTTCTTACAGTATCATAGTAGTCCATTATATTTACACACCACAATTTGTTCAGCCATTCCTCAACTCATAGTAGGAATCTACATTTTTTTCCATTTGTACCTATGGCAAAAATTGTTGAAATAAATATTTTGGACTATATAGGAACACTTTTCTTATCAAAAGCTTCCTTGGGGTATAGATGCAAAAATGTATTCTCTACTTAAAAGGGTAAGGATATTTTAGTGACTTTATATAATTCTAACTTTCTTTTTCAAAATGATTACAAAATTTTACAATTCTGACAATGTATCAGTACACCAATTTCCCCAAAACACTTTCAACATTGATTGTTGCTGTTTTTTGGTCATTTTTACCAATTTATAAGATATGTGGTGAAACCTCAGAGTTGTTTTGATTTCCATTTCTCTTATTAGTGATTTGGAATAGTTTTTCATGTGGCCAAGAATATTTTTCAGTTCCTCTTTCAAGAACTGTTTGTTTATACCTTTAACAATTTATGTATTGGGGAACAGTTAACATTTTTCTCTATTTATGTATCTATCATATCTATATGAGCTGTATCCATATTTATACAACATATGTATGGATGCATATATTCAAATATATTATATATATATATATATTAGAATGGCAAGAGTTACACATTATAAATACAAATATGTATATACATGTTTATGCATGTTTATGGAGGTAACTAAATGGCTCAGTGGGTAGAGACTCCAAGCAAAGATGATCTGAGTTCAAATCCATCCTTAGACATTTACCATCTGTGTGACCCCAGGTGCTTTAAACTCCTGGAAAAAGAAATGGCAAACCATATCAGTATTTTTATCAAGGAAATCCCATAGGCAATATCCTTATGCTGTGGTTCATGTGGTCACAAAGAGTCAGTACAAACACACACACACACACACACACACACACACACTCATTATTTCATTATTCAGTAGTAATAGCTATGGCATTTATCATTTTCAAATACATTAACATATATCATTCCATTTCAACCTCACAGTAGTCTTAGCATTTCTATTTTACTGACCCCATTTATAGATAAGGAAAGTGAAGCTCAGATATATTGAATCATTCTTTGAGTTCACACACAGTAGATTAGTGAAGGAATTGAATTTGAATTCAGATTTGCTGTCTCTGAGATCAATGTTTTTACTTTTATATCACAATATATTTGAAACAAAGAGTGAAAAAACAATAAGGATTTTTTAAAATAGTCTTGTCCTTTGCTTGCAGACTAGAAGAAAGGTATGTATAATCTTTAGATAAAATCATTTGTTCCACAGAGCAACCTTCTTTCATATCTCAATGAGAAAAATTAAATATAGACAGATAGATAAAAAGGATTTATATCATTTTCAAGGTAATTTACTTTCAGTGCTTACTTTTTAAAATTTATTTTCTGTATTAAACCCTGTAAAAGCTCTCCTGATTAAGTTCCTCCCCAATTTCTGAGTATGATAGTCCAAAATACACATAGGTTTGATTATAAAATGTACTTTATTCCTCTTTTCAAAACAAGAAAGTAAATACTTGGAAATGTACTAAATAGTCTTGTTAGTGACTAGGAGCTTTTTACAACATATTGTAATAATGCAGTTTTATAAGGAATAACGCAGGACTTTAAATGAGATAAGCATACTGCATTTTTTTTTATTTGCAAAACATATGTATGGGTAATTCTTCAACATTAACCCTTACAAAGCTTTCTGTTACAAATTTCCCCCCCCCCCACCCCCCACCCCTCCCCTAGATGGCAAGATTTACACTACATGTTAATTATGTTAAAATACTTGACAAATTGAATATATGTATACATATTTGCACACATTATTTTTGTGCAGGAAAAATCATATCTACAAGAAAGAATAATCAGATAAAGGAAATACAATGCAAGCAAACATCAATAGAGAGCATGAAAATGATATGTTGTGGTCCACATTTCACATCCCTCTCTCTCTGGGTGTATATTGCTTTCTTCAGTGAACAATTGGAATTGGTTTAAAGCATTTCATTGTTGAAGAGAGCCATGTCCATCAGAATTGATCATCATATAGTACTGTTGTTGCCGTGTATAATGATCTCCTGGTTCTGCTCACTTCACTCAGCATCAGTTCATGCAAGTCTCTCCAGGCCTTTCTGAAATCATCCTGCTAGTCGTTTCTCACAGAAAAATAATATTCCATAACATTCATATACCATAATTTATTCAAGCCACTCTCCAATTGATGGGCATCCATTCAGTTTCCAGTTTCTAGCCACTACAAAAAGAGCTGCCACAAACATTCTTGCACATGTGGGGCCCGTTCCTTCTTTTATGATTTCTTTGGGATATAAGCCCAATAGAAACACTGCTGGTTCAAAGGGTATGCACAGTTTGATAACTTTTTGAGCATACCTCCAAATTGTTCTCCAGAATGGCTGGATCCATTCACAGTTCCACCAACAATGCATCAGTGTCCCAGCCATCCCCCATGCCCTCCAACACCTGTTTCTATTCCTTCCTGTCATTTTAGCTAATCTGACAGGTGTGTAGTGGTACCTCAGGGTTATCTTAATTTGCATTTCTCTGATCAATAGTGATTTGGAGCACCTTTTCATATGACTATAAATAGTTTTAATTTCAACATCTGAAAATTGTCTGTTCATATCCTTTCACTATTTATCAATTGGAGAAAATTATACTGCAAATTAAGGAGAAGAAAATATTCATTTTATGTTTTAAGAAGTGCATAAGAGCTGTAACAATCATGCTTTCAGGGAGGACATGGACGAAAGAGATTTATTATAGTGAAATCGTAAAATTGCTTTTTTATTTATTTTTTTTTTGGAAAACATATGTATGGGTAATACTTCAACATTAACCCTTACATATCTTTCTGTTACAAATTAGATCTCTTTGTGATATAGGCCCAGTAGAAACACTGCTGGGTCAAAGGGTATGCACAGTTTGATAACTTTTTGAGCATAGCTCCAAATTGCTCTCCAGAATGGTTGGATCCGTTCACAGTTGCACCAACAATATATCAGTGTCCCAGTTTTCCCACATCCCCTCCAACATTCGTCATTATCATTTCCTGTCATTTTAGCCAATCTGACAGGTGTGTAGTGGTATCTCAGAGTTGTCTTAATTTGCATTTCTCTGATCAATAGTGATTTGGAGCAACTTTTCATATGACTAGAGATGGTTTTAATTTCATCATCTGAAAATTGTCTGTTCATATCCCTTGACCATTTATCTATTGAAGAGTGGCTTGAATTCTTATATATATGAGACAATTCTCTATATATTTTAGAAATGAGGCCTTTATCAGAACCCTTAAATGTAAAGATGATTTCCCAATTTATTGCTTCCTTCCTAATCTTGACTGCATTTTGTTAGTACACAACCTTTTTAACTTAATATAGTCAAAGTTATTCATCTGGTTTTCAATTAAGAGTTCCAGTTCTCCTTTGGACAAAATTTATTCCATCCCCATAGGTCTGAGAGGTAAACTATATTACATTCCTCTAATTTACTTGTAATATCACTCTTTATATCCAGATCATGAACCCATTTATCTCTTATCTTGATATGTCATTTTAGATGTGGGTCAAGCCCTAATTTCTTCCACACTAGTTTCCAATTTTCCCAGCAGTTTTTGTCAAATAGTGTGTACTTATCCCAGAAGCTGGGGTCTTTGGGTTTATCAAAGACTAAATTGCTATAGTTATTGCCTAGTTTGTCTTGTGATTCTATCCTATTCCACTGATCAACTACTCTATTTCTTAGCCACTACCAAATGGTTTTGATGACCGCTGCTTTGTAATATAGTTTTAGATCTGGTACAGCAAGTCCACCATCATCAGCC
>JAJPUD010015947.1:17281-35644 GCA_023553655.1 Myrmecobius fasciatus | reverse complement strand
AATTGAGGGTTTTTAATTTGTTCTTTTTCTAGTTTTTTTAATAATTACCCCAATTCGTTCATCTTTTCTTTCTCTATTTTATGCAAGTAAGCATCTAGAGATGTAAAATTGCCCCTTATAACCGCTTTGGCCGTATCCCACAAATTTTGGTATGTTGTCTCCTTATTGTCATTCTCCTGGATGAAATTATTGATTGTGTCTATGATTTGCTCTTTCACCCATTCGTTCTTCAGGATTAGATTATTTAATTTCCAATTAACTTTTGGTTTATTTTCTCCTGGCCTTATATTGCATGTGATTTTTATTGCATCGTGATCCGAAAAGGATGCATTTACTATTTCTGCCTTTCTGCATTTGATTTTAAGGTTTTTATGCCCTAACACATGGTCAATTTTTGTATAGCTTCCATGGACTGCTGAGAAAAAAGTAAACTCCCTACTGTCTCCATTCAACTTTCTCCACAGATCTATCATACCTAACTTTTCTAACAATTGATTTATCTCCCTAGTTTTTTTCTTCTTTATTTTGTAGTTTGATTTATCTAATTCTGAGAGAGCAAGGTTGAGATCCCCCACTAGTATCATTTGGCTGTCTATTTCTTCTTGCATCTCTCTTAATTTCTCCCCTAGGAATTTGTGTGCTACTGCACTTGGTGCATATATATTTAGTAGAGATATTGCTACATTATCTATGGTACCCTTTAATAAAATATAGTTTCCTTCCTTATCTCTTTTGCTTAGATCTATCTTGGCTTTTACTTGATCTGAGATAAGGATTGCTACCCCTGCCTTTCTTTGTTCACCTGAAGCATAGAAGATTCTGCTCCAGCCCTTTACCTTCACTCTATATGTATCTCCATGTTTTAGATGTGTTTCTTGTAGACAACATATTGTGGGATTCTGTTTTTTAATCCAGTATGATATCTGCCTCCGCTTTATGGGAGAGTTCATCCCATTCACATTCACAGTTAGAAAAACTAATTCTTTATTTCCTGCCATCTTATTTACCCAAGTTATGTTTTCCCCTTTCCTTTCCCCTTTCTCCCTTCCCCCCTCCTCCGTACTTTGCTTTTGATGACCCCCTCCCCCAAACAATACTCCACCCTTTAGATCCCCTCCCCCTGTTTTTACTCCTTTCCCCTGATCCTTCTATTTTCCCTTCTATTAGTTTGTCCCTTACTTTTCCTCCTTTCCCTCCCACTTCCCTCTAGCAACAGACAAGTTTCTATGTGAAATCAAATGTCTGATATACACTTTTAGAGCCCAACCTGATGAGAGTAAGATTTACACAATGCTCATCTCCCTCCCCTCTTTCTCTCAATTATATTAGGTTTTCTTTGCCTCTTCAAGTGATTTTACCTTGTTTTTACCTCCTTTTTTTTAGATCTTATTTTACCACTTTTTCCCTCTTTTCCCCAGCATGACAACCTTTCCCCCTCTAGTTCTCTTTTTCATATTATCAAAGTAATATCTAGTTTATTATACCCCAAAACTTTAAGTATCCCCTAGTAGAAATAAAGTTATCAAGAGCTCTTTCCTTTTTACCTTTTTATGCATCTCTTGAGTTCTGTGTTTGGGTGTCGAATTTTTTGTTCAGATCCCGTCTTTTCATTAGAAATAGGTAAAATTCACCTATATCATTGAATGACCATCTTCTTCCCTGGAGGATAATGCTCATTCTAGCTGGATAGGTTATTCTTGGCTGTAATCCAAGTTCCTTTGCCCTTCAGAATATCTGGTTCCAGGCCCTTCGATCCTTCAGTGTGAAGTCTGACAGACCCTTTGTGATTCTAATTGTTGATCCTAGGTATATGAATTGTTTCTTTCTAGCTGCTAGCAGAATCTGTTCCTTGGTGCTATAGTCCTGAAATTTAGCCATGATATTCCTTGGGGTCTTAATTTTGGGGTCTCTTTCAGGAGGTGATCGGTGAATTCTTTCAATGGTGATTTTGCCCTTTGATTCTACAATCTCAGGGCAGTTTTCTTTCAGGGTTTCCTGGAAGATAGTGTTTAGATTCTTTTTTTCATCATGGCTTTCAGGAAGTCCAATAATCCTTAAATTGTCTCTTTTAGATCCATTTTCCAAGTCAGTTGTTTTTCCTAGGAGATATTTCATATTGTCTTCTAATTTTTCATTTTTTTGTTTTTGTTTGACTGATTCTTGAATTCTTATTGAGTCATTCACTTGCATTTGTTCAATTCTTATTTTTAAAATGTTGTTCTTTTCAGTTACCTTTTTAAGCTCCTTTTGTAACTGGCCAATTTGTTCATTGCACTCTTTTTCCACTTCACTAATTTTATTTTTCAATAAATTGGCGTCTTTTTCATATCTCTTTTGCAGGGCATCATATCCTTCTTGAAAGATATTGTGTCCTTCTTGCACTGATTTCAGTTTATTTTCCCATTTATCCTCCAGCTCTCTTTTGAGGTTCTTTATGCAATCTTCCAGAAAGGCCTTTTGCAAAGGGGACCAGTGATGGTCCTTGCTGATTTTCTCTGGAGTTTTGTCTAAAGGAACCTCTGGATCTGGCGTCAACGCTTCTTTGCCTTGATAAAAGCTGTCTATGGTGAGAGCTCTCTTTTGCTTCTTCATCATTTTTTTTAGACAGTGTGGATATCTCTTTAAGGTAGGGAAAAAAAAAACGGCGGCTGAAAAGCTTTGCCCTGGGGCACTTCGGCAAGTTGACTTAAGGTGCTGGGCCGGTGGTGGCTAGGAATAAGTCCGAATTACTCCTTAAACAAGGAAAGTCTGCCAGAACACCTGCCCCCAATCAGGACAGAGTGTCCCGAGTGCCTCAGATAAACTCCAGGTGTTTGGAATTTGGAGTTTGGAGTTTGGAATTTCTGCCAAGATGAGCTGAGCTGAGTCCCACCCTCACTTCCGGCCTACACAGGAGTTGTCTATTTATCTCTCTGTCCAAGTCAGACTAACCTGATATGAAGTTATGCAGAGAGCCGTGCCCAAATATTTCTGAGTTCGTTGACTTGAAGATCAGTTCAGAGGCTTATTTAATTGTTGATTTGAGAGAAGATCGGAGGAGAGGCAGAAAGTCACCTTTTCACTCCGCCCTCTTGGCTCCGCCTTATTTTTCCAAATACATGTAAAAATAGTTTTCAATGTTCATCTTTGCAGAACTTTGTGTTTCTATTTTTTTCTCCCTCCCTAACTCTCTTTCCCCTCCCCCAGATAGTAAGCAATCCAATAAAAGTTAAACATATACAGTTCTTCTAAGTATATTTCCATAGTCCTCATGCTGCACAAGAAAAGTCATATCAAATGGGATAGGGAAGCATGAGAAAGAAAAACAAACAAACAATAACAATTTTAAAAAGGTGAAAATACTATGCTTTGATATATTCAGTCAACATAGTTCTTTCTCTGAATGCAGATAGCTCTTTCTATCACAAGTCTGTTGGAATTGCCTTGAATCACAACATTTTTGAAAAGAACCAAGTCCATCACACTGATCATCACATAATTTTGTTGTTGCTATGTACAATGTTCTCCTGGTTCTACTCATTTTTTCACTTAGCTTCAGTTTTATGTAAGTCTTTCTAGGCTCTTCTGAAATCAGCCTGCTTTTCATTTCTTATGGAACACAAATATCCAATTACATTCATATACATAATATATTCAGCCCTTCCCCAACTGATGAGCATCTACTCAATTTCCAGTGCCACTGCAAAAAGAGCTGCCACAAACATCATTGCACTTTATTATCTCTTTTAGATATAGATCCAGTAGATACACTGATTGATCAAAGGATACAATAGCTTTCTAGCCCTTTGAGCATAGCTCCAAACCAGAAAAACCTTACTTCTCTGCCTTTTATTCTCAACAACAAAGAGGAGCTAGTCTTCTAAAGTAGAAATCAAGGAAATTTTGGAAGGAAATGAGCACACTTTCTTATAATTTATGACATAGAAAGTGAATGGTAAGGGTTACATAAACTGATATTCACTCTGTTACTTAGGAAGACCAAAATTCAAAGCCTTCAGATAAATGATAAGTAGGACCAAATAATCTAAGTTATTACAGAGCAAAATGAGCCCAGAAAGTATGAGAAATTTCTGATTTTGAAAACACAAGAAAATAAGCTTTTAAAATGGATAAAGCATGAACCAATATAAAAATTTCAGGGAAATATGTGTGTGTGTGTGTGTGTATACATAAGATGGCAAAAGGGGTATGTAACAAGAATGAGTGAAGAAATACATCTATAATATTACTTCTCTTTTTGCAGCTATTCTCTATACCAGCTCGCTGATAGACATAGGAATTTTTCTCTTACCCATTTCTTTTTTTATTTAAAGGAACAATAAAATTCAAAAAGCAATAAGACTGAAGCTAAAAACAAAAAGAATTTTTTAAAATTTATATCAGAGAAAATGACTTAAGATATAAGAAGGAATAAGACTGAAATTTAAAGCAGTTGGGATATATTTATATGGCACAGAGAAGAAAGAACTACTTGTTTCTTAACTTACTTTTAGTTCTCTTGCAAGGAAAATATTTTAGTCAATTAAGGATAGTTCAAATGATAATATAAAGCAAAACAAAAAAATAGGGAGTTGAAATCCTTACTAGGTTTCAATAGAAAGGAAGATAAAAAAGAGCATTAAGAGTCTTCTGACAAGTTCAAAGCCACAGATCCAGATAAAATATAAACATGAAAATTTAAATATGTGATTTGGTGCACCACTATAAACAATCTTCAAACAATCATGGAGAATCAGCGATGGGTCAGGTAATTTAGAAAAGACAAAGTTCCTCATGATATTCAAAAGAAAGAAAAATTGTGCCAACTACAGAGAACATACAGCAATGAACTTGGAAATAAATGTTCATCGAATGAAGATACACAATATTTAATGAAATGCAAGCCCCAAATGAGTACTCAATGAGTCCTGATATCCTAGGCTACATTAAGAGTTGAAAAGGGAACCAAATTGGATAATATATACTTCCAATGTGCTCTGTCCTGGGCAAATCATATATGGCATGCATGGTTCATTAT
Organism: Myrmecobius fasciatus; assembly: GCA_023553655.1. Taxonomy (NCBI): domain Eukaryota; kingdom Metazoa; phylum Chordata; class Mammalia; order Dasyuromorphia; family Myrmecobiidae; genus Myrmecobius; species Myrmecobius fasciatus. Next base: position 30,627 of record JAJPUD010015947.1, on the reverse strand, counting down.
GTCAGAAAAAAAGCTAAAATATGACTAGGAGGGTAAGGAAACTGAAGACTATGAAACTGGAAGGAAGTTTGAAATAAGTGAGTATATCTTTTCTGAGCATGAAAAGACCGGTTTGACAGTGGAGGATCACTGCTTTCTTCTGGAGTTGGAAGGATTATGATTTGGAAGTGATATTAGACTAATTTCATTTGTATCCAAAAAAGTAGATGTAATGAGGAAGATTTCATCTCATCTTAAACAGAAACTCCTCTAGAAGCATAATAAAGTCTTAGTCTGATTCTTTAGGAATATTTTTTAAAAGTTCTTTTTCAGTATACTAATTTGAGGTTTGTGAACTAATGTGTATGTGTAACTTTGGTATTTTTTTAAACTATGAATGTCAAAATGAGACCCTGAACTGAAATATTTTATATCACTTTTTTTGTCAAAGAACCTATTCAATTTTTAATTCACTTTCACATTCTCTCTCTTGATCAGTGTAGGAAGGGATCCTTAGTACAATCTTCAGAATGAAAGAAGAAAGAAATCATTGATTAATTCAAAGAATTCTTTGTGTTCAACTTTTCCTAGATCCAAAGGAAAATCCTTAGAGTAGTAAAATAGGAATTGGATACCATTAGAAAATAAATTCTCTAGAATATTTAGGTTACTATTATTCTCATTGTTACTTAAATTCTGAACTCTTTTTCAATCTTTAGTAAAAATATAGAATTGATAGATTATTGTACCTGGAGTTAGGAAGATGAGTTCAAATTTGACCTAAGAAACTTGCTAACTTTTGTGACTCTGGATAAGTCCTTTAACCTTTCTCAGACTCAGGTTTCTCATTTTTTAAAAATGGGGATAATATTAATAACTATAACACACCTTGGTAGTTCTAAACTTGAATGGAATAATCTATCATCTCTATAAGGAGACTGTTATGGGTTGTTATGCTTGTAAAGTGAGATAATATTTATAAAGTACTTTCAAAACCTCAAAGAGCTAGTCTTATTGTTCTTTGAGAATATTATATATTGTAAGTCAAATAAAGAATTTTGTTACAAAGATTTTCAAAAGCATACAATCTACATTGTCCATTTTTTTACCTTAGTCTAATTAGGAATATTTATAATTAGTTTAATCTGAATTAATTTATTTCTAGAATGTTTGTGCCTAAAATTCTAAACATAAATTTTTCTTCCGTATTTTCTAACAGTTGAGTAATACAAACGAGAGTTTTGAGAGCTAATGTGTACCCTCTAAACAAAGAAAGAATGAAAGCAAAGACTAAATGAATGAACACTTCAAAAATGTTGTAGAGAGTATTCTTTTTCAAGTAAAGGGTGAAATAATTGGCCTTACTCTTTTACTTTGGTTTCTTTTTTTCTTTTATGTACTGTTCTTAAAGCATTTCATACATTCTTTCAAGGCATACTTTGTTTTACCTAAAAATTTTGAAAGAAAATAGGAATTCCTTTAGGCCTTTCATCTTCTCCCTTGGCAAATAAGACAATCTGCATTTTTGTGCATAGTTAGCTGTTATTTGGCACAGGTGAATCTTAAATCATCACTTTCTTACGTCTTACAACAAACAGGCAGAGAAAACTGTTCCCTTTATCATGACTGTTTGCTGCATTGCTATAGTTCCCAATAAACGTTTAATTTAGAGGGACATTCCTCACCTCTTTTCAGAGATAGAAGTAAAGTCCCAGAAGGGCTATTGCCTTTCACACACATGTGAAAGCAAGAGTATATCTAGTCAGAAGAAAATGTCATTACCCCCTGGGCTTAATTTTGACCTGGGATTTTAGTCTTCCCTCATCTAATGAGAAAGTAGAATTGGAGGTTAAGAAAAGAAAGACTTAAAATCTTGAGAGTTCTTTGCATTTTGTTGGGATTACAGTAGCTATTGCCCAACAAAGTCCAGGCACTGGAAACCCAACAGAAAGGCAAAAGAAAATTCTATAGCATGGCTTTGACAAACAGGAAATACAATTAAAAAATAGAAATAAGCTCAAAGGCAGTAATTTGTTAACTGTGACTCTACTCTATGTTGCAAAAAGCTTGGTTGGTACCTAGGGCAAAAAATCTCCTAGAGATGATCATCTATTCCATTGAAGTCTAAATGAACAAACAGACCACTAATATTTATGAAGAATAATACATCTGAAAAAAAAATTTCATTCCTAAGCCACACCCCAAAGAGAGATTTTTTTTTTCAGTTTTGATTGGATGTGTTAAGGTTTATGCTGTTTTTTTCTAAAAGGTCTATAATAAAAGAAGCTGATGGACTTTAAAATAAAATATGGTGATCCCATTATTCTAATCAGAAAGAGATAGTACCCTAACTATCTCCTTGTCATATAAATATATGAAAGCTACGAATGTGGATAGTTAGAAGAAAATGTAATTACCCCTGGGCTTACTTTAAGACTATGTTTTGCATTCCAGCCGAAGGCAGAAGTTAGAAATATAGAGCAGCTCCCCAAAACAGAAAAATGGAAATATAACAAAATACTATTTAAAATTACATATAGAATGGAAAGCATAAAATATCAGCACCAAATGCATACATTCAAATTTAGCAGTAATCAGTGAACAATGTTCAACAACACCTACTTGAAAATGAGGAAGGTTATACATCCAAAAGGTCAAATATATAATAAGAAACAGCATGTTGCACACTGAGAAGTTCTGGGGGGGGAGGTGTGAGTGAGTGGAGATAGGCCTATGAAAAATAATAAAATTACATACTTGCATAACATATGGGCCCAATAATATCAGAAATTACATTGTTTATTCCAACATGTCCTTGTTATGAAGACATCTTTGGATCACATAACCTTGTTATGTCAGAAATGATTGCAGAGTTCAATGAAACTAGAAGCTATGGTATTCTGGATTACCCAAGATGGAAAGTTCATATTAAAGAGTTCTGTCAAAAGGTGATCCCCTGGAAAAGCTAATGGCAAGCTACTCCAGTATAATTGCCAATAAAATAATATGAATAGTATTAACATGATAAAAGATGTAACACTGGAAGATAAGTCCCTCAGGTCTGAAAATGTCCAAGACACTAGTGGGGAAGATCTGAGAACAACAAGAAGTAGCTCCAGTACAAATAAAGCAAGTGAATCAAAGCTGAAAGGAAGCTCAGCTGTGGATGTGCCTGGTACCAAAAGAAAAGTCTCATCCTGGAAAAATCACTATTGAAAAAGAAGCTGGATTTTTAAATCTATGAACCAAGGTAAAATGGATATACTCAAACAGGATATGGAAAGATTAAATATTGCTATCTTCATTATCATCTTAAACACATGAGAATGGTTGAATTTAATTCAAGTGATCTCTACATATACTTCTGTGGGCAAGAATCCCTTAGAAGAAAGTCCATAAAAAGATGAACAAAGCAAACTTGGGTATTATCTGAAAAATGATAGAATGATAATCTGTTCAAAACCAAGGCAAATTATTCAACATCATAGTAATATAAATCTGTGATCTAATTTCTGATATCAGAAGCCAAAGCTGATCAGTTCATTCAACATATTCTAGAAATAACACCATTAAAAAAAAAGACATCACTCTCAACACAGAGAATTGGAATGTTAAAAACAGAGGTTGAACTATATGATCTATAAAATCCTTCTAAGCTTTGAGATTTTCTGGCTCTATACCTTTGAATTTGCATTTTTACATTTTTAATGTTTTATTGTGGAATAAAAGTTTCTGATCTTTGTTAAAGGATTTAAAACACCAACAAATAAATGGCGAAAGATTTTAACAGGATATTTATCAGCTTTCATTTCATAATTACTTCCTGGTTTCCCTGATTTTATTCAAGCCATAAATAAAAAACCTATCCTCTATAAGAAGTATTTTTCTTATCTTCTTAATGCTACTACCTTAGCTCTTGAAGTATCTGCACTTTATCCCATACATATTTAATGTTTTATAGTTGTTTTCTGTAGCTTTCCCACTGGACCAAGAGTTCCTTGGAAGTAGAGATGTTTTCCTTTCTTTGTACTTTTACTGTTTATAACAGTGCCTAACACATAGTAGGCACATAAATGCTTTTGAATTACCCAAGGCTAACTCTAAGTATAAATCTAATTTATTCAATTGGAGATAGATGATAGAAAAAAAGATAGAAAAATCATAGTCTTTCTTTTACATTAAACCATGCTTCCTTGAATGTGAGGAATTACTATCTGGCCTCGTTCCCCCTACCAATCTCTTTTTCACACTGCTTCCTAAATTTATGCTCTTACTTATAATTTTGTTTGGATTATTCACTTCTCTACACACAAAAAAATATTTAACTGACACTCTACTGTTTGTAAAGGAAGGTTTCATTTTCTTTATTTGACATCTAAGGCTATATACATTGTGTAAATTTAGGGGTCAATTGTAGAGTTTCAATAAGATTACTCCACCTCATCTAAAGGGACAAGATGTGATACTCTGGTACATTTATCTTCATATTGTACAATAGGAAAGGAAAAGTCTTGTTACCTTTTTAAGTTTAAAGCAGTCTATTTGGTTTGAGAACAATTGGGTAGCACAGTGGATAGAGTTCTGGCTTCAAATCTGGCCTCAGACACTTACTAGTTGTGTGACACTGGGAAACTCATTTGACTCTGTGCTTAAGTTTCCTCATCTAGAAAATGAGCTGGAGAGGGAAATGGCAAATACTTCAATATCTTTGCCAAGAAAACACATACGGGATATGAAGAGTCAGGTACAACTGAATCATAAATTTGGACTGATTGAGGGATTTTATAATGCCCTCTGTGGTTAAAACAAAACTATCAAGATAGCTGTAATTGGGAATTTTATGGCAGAGAGAAATTCTCCCCAAATAAAGAATTGCTTCAGGGAAGAGAGGAGAGTATACCTTCTTCCCAGTTTAATTGTTGGAGGACTTAGTAATCTTCAGTGGGTCAAATGGCTTTTGGAATTCTCATCTTTCCATAAGAGTCTTAGTAATGTACTTGGAACAAATAATATGTAATTTTGCATTGGGAATTGAATAAAGACTGAATACAGATCGAAGATTTGAGGACAAGCCCAAAATAAAGTTATGTATGATCTAAACTCAAACCCACTTTCTCCTAGAATACATAAAATACTAGCGGAAGATTAAGAAAGGTATCACATATAGGAGAATGTCTACATCAACTGTTTTAACAATTGGAAATACCTGCTTTCTAAAAAAAAAAAAGTAAGGATAATTGAATAGTATAAACTAATAATCTGGGCAAGAAGCATGTTGTTGTTAGCTTATAAATTTTATACCATTAGGAAACACATCTGGACTGAAATATATAAGAATTCAAGCCATTTTCCAATTAATAAATGGTCAAAGGATATGAACAGACAGTTTTTAAATGAAATCATTTTTAGTCATATGAAAAGGTGCTCTAAAACACTATTGATCAAAGAAATGCAAATTACGACAAATCTGAGGTACCACTACACAATTCTCAGATTGGCTAAAATGACAAGAAAAGATAATGATGAATATAGGAGATGTGTGAAAATTGTGACACTAATACATTGTTGGTGGAGTTGTGAACTAATCCAACCATTCTGGAGCACAATTTGGAACTATACACAAAGGACTATCAAGATGTGCATACCCTTTGATCCTGCAGTGTTTCTCCTGGGATTATATCCCAAAGAAATCATAAAGGAGAGAAAAGGTTCCACATGTGCAAACATGTGCAGCCTTTTTTATAATGGTAAGAAACTGGAAACCTAATGGTCTGAAATTGGAAAATGGATGCCCATCAATTAAAGAATGGCTGAATAAGTTATGGCATATGAATGTTATGGACTAGTATTGTTCTGTAAGAAAAAAATCAGCAGGATGATTTCTGAAAGGCCTGGAGAGACTTATATAAACTGATGCTTAAGTGAAATGAGCAGAATCAGGAGATCATTGTACATGGCAACAACATGATTATATGAAGATCAATACTGATGATATGGCTCTTTTCAACAATGAAATGATTCAGACCAGTTCCAATCATCTTGTGATGAAGAGCGTTATCTACTCCCAGAGAGAGGACTGTGGGAACTGAATGTGGATCACAACATAGCATTTTCATTATTTTTATTGTTTGCTTCCATTTTGTTTTCTTTCTCCTTTTTTTTCCTTCTTGATCTGATTTTTCTATTGTGCAGCACAATAATTGTATAGATATGTCTACATATATTTGATTTGACATATATTTTAACATATTTAACATATGTTGCATTACTTGCCATCTAGGGAAGGGGGTTAGGGAAGGGAAGGAAAAATTGGAACACAAGCTTTTACAAGGGTCAAAGTTGAAAAATTATCCATGCATATGTTTTTAAAATAAAAAGCTGCAATAAAAGAAAAAAATTAAAATATATATAACACACACACACACACAAGAATACACAGCTGGATTTCTTTAGGGTTAATCCTATATCATTGAGGAGAGATCCTGAGTAAGTCATTAAACCTGTTAGTTCATTTAGCACTTTTTTTTTCATATGAGTCATGTTCTGAAAGAAAAATAAGAACAAAGAAAACACAAATGAAGAAAAAGCAAGCAAACCAAAAAAGAAAGCAATGTGAAAATCATATTCTTCAATTTTTATTCAGTTTCCATAGTTCTTTCTCTGAAGGTGGACAGCATTTTCCATCACAAGTCTTTTGGAATTATCTTGGATCACTACCGCTAAAAAGACCTAACTTTATCATAATTGAGCATAACATAATCTTGCTGTTACTATGTACAATATTCTTTTGGTTCTGCCCACTTTTCCAAACATCCATTCATGGAAATATTCCCAGGCTTTTCAGAAATGAGCCCACTCATCATTTCTTATAGAATAATAATACTCCATTATATTCATATATCATAAACTATTCAGCCATTCCCAAAATGATGAGTACCTACTCAATTTCCAATTCCTTTCCACTAAAAAAGGGCTGCTGCAAACATTTTTGCACATATGTGTCCTTTCCCCTTTTTTGTGATCTCCTTGGGATACAGACATAATAGAAAAGAAAAGTGATGAGTGGTAGAGAAGATATGGGGAAACTGGAACACTAATGCATTCTTGCTAGAATTGTGAACTGATCTAAACATTCTAGGGAGGAATTTAAAACTATAGACATAGGACTATAAAGCTGTGCATATTCTTTGATGAAGCAATACCACTATTAGATTTGTATCATAAAAGATCATAAAAGAGGGGAAAGGACCTACATGTACAAAAATATTGATGGCAGCTCTTTCTGGGTTTCAAAGAACTGGAAATTGTGTGGATGCCCATCAGTTGGGAAGTGGCTAAAAAACTGTGGTATATGACTGCAATATAATATTGTATATAATTGTATATTGTATATAATGAACTATTCATTAATTGTATATTCATTAATTCATTAATGAACTGAAAGAACACTGGCATCTGAATGCAGATTGAAGGATACTATTTTTGTTGTTTTGTTGTTGTTTTTTTCTTTCTCATGATATTTCCTATTTGTTTGTATTCTTCTTTCACCACATGACTACTGTGAGTATATGTTTAACATAATTGAACACATATAACCTATGTCAAATTGGGAGGGTGAAGAGAAAAAAAATGGAGTTCAAAATCTTACCAAAAAAACAATGTTGAAATCGATCTTAAAAAGGCTGAGTAGCACAGTGTATAAACAACTGACCCTGGACTCAGGGGGATATAAATTCAATGTTGCTTTAGACAGTTAATATTTACTAGCTGTGAGATTCTGAGCAAGTCACTAAACCCCATTGCCTAGCCAAAAAAAAAAATAAATAAATAAATAAATAAATAAAAATAAAACAACAAGAAAAAGCTATTTTTACTTGTATTTGGAAAAAAAATGCTATTAAGTTAAGAAAAGAGAAAGAGAGAAATTTAAAGTATATTAAATTAATTTTGTTATTTTTGTATAAGAATGACATATAGTATATCCATTCATTGCAAATTATAAGCATCTGGAGAAGAGGCATGTTTTGTATCTATGTATCTTATAATAATGAGAATTAATGATAGGCAGTTGTTACTTGATTGGATGACAATTAAAGAAAGAATAAATTAGTAAAATTAGTAAAAAACATAATTTAAAACACAATTTTAAAAATTATTTATTGAAAATTTTAAAACTTCACATTACATTTAAAACAAAAATTTACATTAATTTTTAAAACTTTAGTTATAAATTCTCTCCCTGATCCTCACCCTCAACTTTATTAAGAAAACATATGTGAAGTTATAGAAAACATGACAAAAGTCATGTTGTGAAAGAAAACAAAGATCTGTCACCTTTTAAAAAAACCCTCAAGAAAAATAAAGTTGAGAGAGAGAGAAGGAGGTTCAAACTATATTCAGACACAATGAGTTCTTTGTCTGGGTATGAATAGGATTTTTCATCCTAAGTCCTACAGAGTAGTCATGGATCATTGCATTACTGAGAAAATCAAAGTCATTTACAGCTGGTTATTGCAGAACATTACTATTCTTTTGTACACAGTAAATTTCCCTTTGCTTGAGTTCATGGAGGACTTTTCAAGTTTTCCTGGGAGCATCTTGCTCATCTTTCCCACTGATCAATAACATTCCTTCATAATCACCTATAACAATATATTCATCCATTTCCCAACTGATGGACATGCCCTCAATTTCCAATTTTTTACCCTAAGAAGAAAGTTGCTACATTTTTTAAAATCCCCTTTTTTAATCCCTTTTGGCACTCATGCCTAATAGTGTTATTGTTAGGTCAAATGATACACATGAATTTATAACCTTGTGAGCATTGGTCATTTATCAATTGGTGCGTGGCTCTTAGTTTTTATAATTTGACTCAGTTCCCTCTATATTTGAGAAATGAGATCTTGTCTTAGAAATTTCCTTCAAAATTCTTTTCAAAATTATTATTACTAACTATATTTCCTCTATTTATTCTATTCTCTCTCTACTTTAACCTGTTTCTCATCAAAAGTGATTTGTAACTGACCATTCCCTCCACCAGTATGTCCTCTTTTCTATCCCTCTATCCCCTTCCTGTATCACATTCCCCTTCTACTTTCCTACAGGGTAAGATAGATTTTTATACCCATATTGAGCGTGCTTGTTATTTTGTCAATTCTGATGAAAGTAAGGTTGACTCACTTCCCTTTCTTCCCCCTCTACCCCTCCAATGAAAATTTTTTTCTTTCCTGTTTTTATGGCAGATAATTTACACCATTCCACTTCTCCTTTTCCCTTTCTCCCACTATATTCCTTTCTCACTTCTTAATTTTAAAATTTCTAAAAAATAGTATCCCTGGGGGGTGGAGCCAAGACGGCGGAGTGAAAAGGTGACTCTCCGCCTCTCCTCCGATCTTCTCTCAAATCAACAATAAAATAAGCCTGTGAACTGATCTTCAAGTCAACGAACTCAGAAATATTTGGACACTTTTCTGAAGAACTTCATATCAAGTTTGTCTAACTCGGACAGAGAGATAAATAGAGGACTCCTGTGTAGGCCGGAAGTGAGGGTGGGACTCAGCTCAGCTCATTGTGACACAAATTCCAAACTCCAAACTCCAAATTCCAAACACCTGGAGTTTATCTGAGGCACTTGGGACACTCTGCCCTGACTGGAGGCAGGTGTTCTGGCAGACTTGTCTTGTTTAAGGAGTAATTCGGACTTAGTCCTAGCCCCCACCGGCCCAGCACCTTAAGTTAATTCGCCAAAGTGCCCCAGGGCATAGAACTTCAGCCTCCTTTCAGCCGCCGTTTTTTTTTTTTTCCCTACCTTAAAGAGATATCCACACTGTCAAAAAAAAATCAAGAAGCAAAAGAGAGCTTTCACCATAGACAGCTTTTATCAAGACAAAGGAGCCATGACCCCAGATCCTGAGGTTCCTTTAGATAAAATACCAGAAGAAGGTATTAAAGACCATCACTGGTCACTTTTTCAAAAGGCCTTTCTGGAAGATTGCATAAAGGACCTCAAAAGAGATATGGAGGATAAATGGGAAAATAAACTGAAATCAGTGCAAGAAGGATATGATGCCGTGCAAAAGAGATACGAAAAAGAGATCAATTTATTGAAAAATAAAATTAGTGAAGTGGAAAAAGAGTGCAATGAACAAAAAATTCAATCTGCCAGTTACAAAAGGAGCTTAAAAAGGTAACTGAAGAAAACAACACTTTAAAAATAAGAATTGAACAAATGCAAGTGAATGACTCACTAAGACTTCAAGAATCAGTCAAACAATAAGAAAAAAAATGAAAAATTAGAAGAAAATATGAAATATCTCCTAGGAAAAAGAACTGACTTGGAAAATAGATTTAGGAGAGACTATCTAAGGATTATTGGACTTCCTGAAAGCCATGATGAAAAAAAGAATCTAAACACTATCTTCCAGGAAATCCTGAAAGAAAACTGCCCTGAGATTGTAGAATCAAAAGGCAAAATCACCATTGAAAGAATTCACCGATCACCTCCTGAAAGAGACCCCAAAATTAAAACCCCAAGGAATATCGTGGCTAAATTTCAGGACTATAGCACCAAGGAAAAGATTCTGCTAGCAGCTAGAAAGAAACAATTCAAATACCGAGGATCAATAATTAGAAACACACATGATCTGTCAGTCTCCACATTGAAGGATCGAAGGGCCTGGAACCAGATATTCCAAAGGGCAAAGGAACTTGGATTACAGCCAAGAATAACCTATCCAGCTAGAATGAGCATTATGCTCCAGGGAAGAAGATGGCCATTCAATGATATAGGTGAATTTCACCTATTTCTAATGAAAAGACCAGATCTGAACAAAAAATTCAACATCCAAACACAGAACGCAAGAGATGCATAAAAAGGTAAAAAAGGAAAGGACTCTTGAGAACTTTATTTCTACTAGGGTGATACATAAAGTTTAGGGGTATAATTAACTAGATATTACTTTGATAATATGAAAAAAAGAACTAGAAGGGGAAAGGTTATCATACTGAGGAAAAGAGGGAAAAAGTGGTAAAACAAGATCTAAAAAAAAGGAGGTAAAAACAAGGTAAAATCACTTGAAGAGGCAAAGAAAACCTAATATAATTGAGAGAAAGAAGGGAGGGAGATGAGCATTGTGTAAATAGTACTCTCATCAGGTTGGGCTCTAAAAGTGTATATCAGACATTTCATTTCACATAGAAACTTGTCTATTGCTAAAGGGAAGTGGGAGGGAAAGGAGGAAAAGTAAGGGACAAACTAATAGAAGGGAAAATAGAAGTATCAGGGGAAAGGACTAAAAACAGGGGGAAGGGATCTAAAGGGTGGAGTATTGTTTGGGGGAGGCGGTCATCAAAAGGAAAGTACTGAGGTGGGAGGAAGGGAGAAAGGGGAAAGAAAAGGGGAAAACATAACTTGGGTAAATAAGATGGCAGGAAATAAAGAATTAGTTATTCTAACTGTGAATGTGAATGGGATGAACTCTCCTATAAAGCGGAAGCAGATATCAGACTGGAATAAAAACCAGAATCCCACAATAAGTTGTCTACAAGAAACACATCTAAAACATAGTAACACATACAGGATGAAGGTAAAAGGCTGGAGCAAGACCTATTATGCTTCAGGTGAACAAAAAAAAAAGCAGGGGTAGCAATCCTTATCTCAGATCAAGTAAAAGCCAAGATAGATCTAATCAAAAGAGATAAGGAAGGAAACTATATTTTATTAAAGGGTACCATAGATAATGTAGCAATATCTATACTAAATATATATGCACCAAGTGCAATAACACACAAATTCCTCGGGGAGAAATTAAGAGAGATGCAAGAAGAAATAGACAGCCAAACGATACTAGTGGGGGATCTCAACCTTGCTCTCTCAGAATTAGATAAATCAAACCACAAAATAAACAAAAAAGAAACTAGAGAGATAAACCAATTGTTAGAAAAGTTAGGTATGATAGATCTATGGAGAAAGTTGAATGGAGACAGTAGGGAGTTTACTTTTTTCTCAGCAGTCCATGGAACCTATACAAAAATTGACCATGTGTTAGGGCATAAAAACCTCAAAATCAAATGCAGAAAGGCAGAAATAGTAAATGCATCCTTTTCAGACCATGATGCAATAAAAATCACATGGAATATAAGGCCAGGAGAAAATAAACCAAAAGTTAATTGCAAATTAAATAATCTAATCCTGAACAACGAATGGGTGAAAGAGCAAATCATAGACACAATCAATAATTTCATCCAGGAGAATGACAATAAGGAAACAACATACCAAAATTTGTGGGATACGGCCAAAGCGGCTATAAAGGGCAATTTTATATCTCTAGATGCTTGCTTGCATAAAATAGAGAAAGAAAAGATCAACGAATTGGGCTTATTATTAAAAAAAAACTGGAAAAAAACAAATTAAAAACCCTCAATTCAATACCAAATTGGAAATTCTAAAAATAAAAGGAGATATTAATAAAATTGTAAATAAGAAAACGAATTAATAAATAAAACTAAGAGTTGGTTCTACAAAAAAAACAAAAAAAAATAGATAAGCCTTTAGTTAATTTGATAAGAAAAAGGAAAAAGGATAATCAAATTGTTAGTCTCAAGAATGATAAGGGAGAACTTTCCTCCAATGAAGAGGAAATTAGAGCAATAATTAGGAGTTACTTTGCCCAACTTTATGCCAGTAAATTTGATAATCTAAATGAAATGGAGGAATATCTACAAAAATATAGCTTGCCCAGGTTAACAGAAGAGGATATAAATTATTTAAATAGCCCCATATTAGAAAAAGAAATAGAACAAGCTATTAACCAACTCCCTAAGAAAAAATCTCCAGGGCCAGATGGATTTACATGTGAATTCTACCAAACATTCAAAGAACAATTAATTCCAATACTACACAAACTATTTGAGAACATAGGGACAGAAGGTATACTGCCAGAATCCTTCTATGAGACCGATATGGTGCTGATAGCTAAACCAGGTAGGGTGAAAACAGAGAAAGAAAACTATAGACCAATTTCCCTAATGAATATTGATGCAAAAATTTTAAATAAGATATTAGCAATGAGATTACAGAAAGTCATCCCCAGGATAGTACACTATGACCAAGTAGGATTTATACCAGGGATGCAGGCCTGGTTCAATATTAGGAAAACTATCAGCATGATTCATTATATTAATAACCAAATTAACAAAAAACATATGATTATCTCAATAGATGCAGAAAAAGCCTTTGACAAAATCCAACACCCTTTCCTACTAAAAACACTAGAGAGTATAGGAATAAATGGGCTTTTCCTTAAAATGATCAGTAGCATCTATTTAAAACCATCAGCAAGCATCATATGTAATGGAGACAAACTAAA
>JAJPUD010015947.1:998-12281 GCA_023553655.1 Myrmecobius fasciatus | reverse complement strand
TCACCATTACTATTTAATATTGTATTAGAAATGTTAGCTTTAGCAATAAGAGAAGAAAAAGAGATAAAAGGAATCAGAGTAGGTAATGAAGAAACCAAATTATCACTCTTTGCAGATGACATGATGGTATACTTAGAGAACCCTAGAGACTCAACTAAAAAACTACTAAAAACAATTCACAACTTTAGCAAAGTGGCAGGATTCAAAATTAATCCACATAAATCATCAGGATTTTTATATATTACCAACAAAGTTCAGCAGTAAGAGATACAAAAAGAAATTCCATTCCAAATAGCAGATGATAGGATAAAATATTTGGAAATCTATGTGCCAAGGAAAAGTCAGAAACTATACGAACTAAACTACAAAACACTTTCCACACAAATAAAATCAGACCTAATCAATTGGAAAAATATTAAGTGCTCATGGTTAGGCAGAGCGAACATAATAAAAATGACAATACTACCCAAACTAATCTACTTATTTAGTGCCATACCAATCAAACTCCCAAGAAATTATTTTACAGATCTAGAAAAAATAGTAGCAAAGTTCATTTGGAAGAACAAAAGGTCAAGGATCTCAAGGGGACTAATTAAAAAAAAGGCAGATGGAGGTGGCCTTGCTATACCAGATCTAAAACTATATTATAGAGCAGCGGTCATCAAAACCGTTTGGTACTGGCTAAGAAACAGAGCAGTCCATCAGTGGCACAGAATAAGTTATCAGGACAACCTAGGCAATAACCTTAACAATCTAGTGTTCGATAAACCCAAAGACCCCAACTTTTGGGATAAATACTCACTATTCAGCAAAAACTGCTGGGAAAATTGGAAACTAGTGTGCAAGAAATTAGGGCTTGACCCATACCTAACACCACATACCAAGATAAGATCTAAATGGGTTCATGATCTAGATATAAAGAGGGACTTTGTAAGCAAGTTTGAGGAATGTAATATAGTTTATCTCTCAGACCTGTGGAGATGGAATAAATTTATGTCCAAAGAAGACCTGGAACTCCTAATTGAACACCAGATGGATAATTTTGATTGTATTAAGTTAAAAAGTTTCTATACAAATAAAATAAATGCAGACAAGATTAGGAGGGAAGCATCAAATTGGGAAACCATCTTTACATTTAATGGCTCTGATAAAACCCTCATTTCTAAAATATATAGAGAATTGTCTCATATATATAAGAATTCAAGCCACTCTTCAATAGATAAGTGGTCAAGGGATATGAACAGATAATTTTCAGATGATAAAATTAAAACCATCTCTAGTCATATGAAAAGTTGCTCCAATTCACTATTGATCAGAGAAATGCAAATTAAGACAACTCTGAGATACCACTACTCACCTGTCAGATTGGCTAAAATGACAGGAAAAGATAACGCTGAATGTTGGAGGGGATGTGGGAAAACTGGGAAACTAATACATTGTTTGTGGAACTGTGAACGGATCCAACCATTCTGGAGAGCAATTTGGAGCTATGCTCAAAAAGTTGTCAAACTGTGCATACCCTTTGACCCAGCAGTGTTTCTACTGGGCCTATATCCCAAACAGATCTTAGAGGAGGGAAAGGAACCCACATGTGCAAGAATGTTTGTGGCAGCCCTTTTTGTAGTGGCTAGAAACTGGAAACTGAAGGGATGCCCATCAATTGGAGAGTGGCTGAATAAATTATGGTATATGAATGTTATGGAATATTATTGTTCTGTAAGAAACGACCAGCAGGACGATTTCAGAGAGGCCTGGAGAGACTTGCATGAACTGAGTGAAATGAACAGAATCAGGAGATCATCATACACAGCAACAACAGTATTACATGATGATCAATTCTGATGGACATGGCTCTCTGCAACAAAGAATTGTCTCAAACCAGTTCCAATTGTTCACTGAAGAAAACCATATACACCCAGGGAGAGGGAAATGAAATATGGACCACAACGTAACATTTTCATGATTTCTATTGACATTTGCTTGCATTGTGTTGCCTTTCTCTGATTCTTTTTTTTTCCTTGTAGATAGGATTTTTCTTGCATAACTTCTCAAGCATTTCAACATTATTAACATGTAGTGGACTTCCTGCCATCTAGGGGAGGGGAAGGGAGTGGGGGTAAAATTTGTAATGGAAAGCTTTGTAAAGATCAATGTTGGGGAACTACCCATACATATGTTATACAAATAAAAAGCTTTAATTAAAAAAAAAAGTTATCACACTGTGCATACTC
This sequence comes from Myrmecobius fasciatus, assembly GCA_023553655.1. Taxonomy (NCBI): domain Eukaryota; kingdom Metazoa; phylum Chordata; class Mammalia; order Dasyuromorphia; family Myrmecobiidae; genus Myrmecobius; species Myrmecobius fasciatus. The sequence continues at coordinate 10,050 of JAJPUD010015947.1, read as the reverse complement.
TTTGACCCAGCAGTGTTTCTACTGGGCCTATATCCCAAAGAGATCTTAGAGGAGGGAAAGAGAACCACATGTGCAAGAATGTTTGTGGCAGCCCTTTTTGTAGTGGCTAGAAACTAGAAACTGAAGGGATACCCATCAATTGGAGAGTGGCTGAATAAATTATGGTATATGAATATTATGGAATATTATTGCTCTGTAAGAAACGACCAGAAGGACGATTTCAGAGAGGCCTGGAGAGACTTGCATGAACTGATGCTGAGTGAAACGAGGAGAACCAGGAGATCATCATACACAGCAACAACAGTATTACATGATGATCAATTCTGATGGACATGGCTCTCTGCAACAAAGAATTGTCTCAAACCAGTTCCAATTGTTCACTGAAGAAAACCATATACACCCTGAGAGAGGGATATGAAATATGGGCTACAACATAACATTTTCATGATCTCTATTGACATTTGCTTGCATTGTGTTGTCTTTCTCTGATTTTCTTTTTTTCTTGTAGATAGGATTTTTCTTGCATAACTTGTCAAGCATTTCAACATTATTGACATGTAGTGGACTTCCTGCCATCTAGGGGAGGGGAGGGGACTGGGGGTAAAATTTGTAATGGAAAGCTTTGTAAAGATCAATGCTGGGGAACTACCCGTACATATGTTATACAAATTAAAAAGCTTTAATATAAAATATTATCCCTTCATATTCAATGCATACCTGTGCACCTTGTCTATATATACTCCTAACTGCCTAACAATTAAGAAGTTGTAATGAGTTACATTATATTCCTACTATGGAGGAATATAAATAAATAAACCTTATTAAGTTCTTTATGATATCAATTTCCGAATTATCTCCTTATGCTTCTCCTGAGTCCTGTACTTCTAAACCAAATTTTCTATTCAGCTCTAGTCTTTACCTCACAAATTCTTGAAAATGCTGTATTTCATTGAATTTCCATCTTTTCCTCTGAAGGATTAGACTAATTTTTGCTGGATGGGTATGTATTGATTGTAATTCTGTCTCCATTCCTCTCTGTAATTTCACATTCCCAGCTCTCCAGTCTTTATTGTAGAACTTGCTAACTCTTCTGTTTTCCTGACTGTGCCATCACTATACTTGAAATGAATGCTTGCCATATTTTCTCCTTGACCTGGAAATTCCAGAATTTAGCAATAGTATTCCTAGGAGTTTTCATTTTGGGATCCCTTTCAGCAGGTGATTGGTAGATTCTTTGAATTTCTATTTTACCCTCGTGATATTACCAAGACAATTTTCTTGTAATTTCTTGAAAGATAATGTCTGGATTCTTTATTTAATCATGACTTTCAGGTAAACCAGTAATTTTGAAATTATCTCTCCTGGATCTGTTTTCTAGGTCAGTTGTTTTTCCAATGAGATATTTCACATTGTCTCCTCTTTTTTCATGGATTTTTTTGTTTTGTTTTAATGTTTCTAAATTTCTCATCATATTAGCTTCCATTTACTCAGTTCTAAAGAATTATGTTCTTCAGTGTTCCCAATTGGCCAATTTTGCTTTTTAAGGCATTCTTCTCTTCATTAGCTTTTTGTGTTTCCTTTTGCATCGCTATCGATTCTCTTTCTAATTTTCCTCTAACTCTTTTACTTGACTTCAAAATCACTTTTGAGCTCTTCCATAGCCTAAAACCAATTGCTGTTTTTCTTGGAAGCTTTTGATACACAAGCTTTGACTTTATTTTATTCTTCTGAGTATGTGTTTTGATTTTCCATATCACCATAGTAACTTCCTATGGTCAGAATCTTTTCCTGTTATCTGCTCATTTTCCTACCCTGTTATTCAGTTTTTAACCCTTTCCTAATGTAGACCTCTGTTTCCAGTGTGGAGGGTGCACTAACCCAAAACTTCAGAGGTTTTATGCAGCTATTTTCAGAGATTCTTTTAAAGGCCTGACCACAACCACTCTTTTCTGCCCTAAACTGTTGGGAATGTCCCTACCCCATTGTAGTTGTAAAATCTGGTGTAATAAAAAACAACCTCAATGGTAATAAACACCTCATGTGAGTTGAGGACTCCAGAAACCACCACCAGCAGCCCTGTCCATGCTCATGCACATATTTATTTTGCTGGTTTCCCAAGTCCCTCTCATTCTAATGACAAACCTTGCCTGCCAACCTTCCAAGTCACTTGGGTATCTCTAGGATGAGATTTCTAGAAATCACCAGTGCTGCTGCTGATTCAGAGGCCCATAGGCACATTCTTGCTTTGATGGCACTGAGGCTAGGACTGTGGCCAGGGTTTAAATGATGTTAAACTGCAGAGGACTCCCACCCTCATTCCACAGAACTTTTCTGCTGACCTAGTCACCTGTAGTGTCTCTGAGCTTAGAGATCTGGAAGCCACCAGTATTGTCCCTGATTCAGAGGTCTCTAGATTTGTTCCTTCTTTGCTAGCACCTAGACAGGCTGCGTTCCCACTCTAGTGCAACAGACCTTTCCTTCTGACCCTCTAATTTGTCCTCAGCTGGAAAGTCTTTTACTCTTTCTTTTTAGGTGTTTTGACACTCTAAAATTTGTTTAGAATAATTATTTAAGGGAATTTGGAGGGGTTTGGGGGAAAGGTCAGCAAGTTCCTGACTTTATTCAGCTATCTTGGTTTTGCCTCCTAAAACACAATTTTGAAATCTAAAAGAACTAGGTAATTACCCACAAGGACTGTTTGACAGTTTTAGAGTAGCTGACTCAGATAAGAGAAATAATCCCCAGTACAATTCGAGAGGGTGTTAATATTAGTTAAAATTATAAATGTTCAATTTAAAGTTGCTAAAGAAATCTAAGAGTTTAAACTGAAAATAATTCAACTACATAATGTTATTGTCTAACAAATAGTACTGTGTTATGGGATTCATAAAAAGGAGTATAACAAGAAGGAAGCAAAAAGTAAGACTTTTTTAATAAGTTAAAAAAATTAAAACCTCTATTAGAAAAATGCATTGTTAGTTTTCAGCACTTGGAGAAAAAAACATAATCATTAAGTAGTTGGGAAATGAAGCAATGTATCTAAACAATGAACTCATTTATCAAATATCCTATTGTGGTTTTAGGAGAAACAAATTTAATTAGCCAAGTTTCTCTAAACATAATTCACAGAATATGCATAGAGCCATTTTGCAATTAATGATGAAGCTGGGTGATAACTTTCTTGTTCTCTTTCTACCTTCCATCTCTCTTATTCAGTTTTGTCAGTTCCTCTTTTTTTGTACTACCTTGTATGTGAAGACTTCATGAAAAAGTACTTTCTCTGGCACTATTCCATGAATATCTTCTTCAATGATAAGCCCATTTACTCATTGACTTTAGTATCATTTCCTTGCAATTTATTAGCAAAATAAAACCCGTTTTGTTTTAACACTTTAAGGTTTATAATATGCTAAGTACATATCTCATTTGGTGACAACAACCCTGTGACATAAGTTGTTCAAATATTTTTATCATCAATTTATAAATGAGAAAATCAAGACAGAGAAGTTCTATGACTAACTTGCTTTAAAATCACGTAACTAATAGGGGTTATGATTGGTTCTCTCCTGGCTCTGAGTCTAATCATTGCTTTTATCCTTGGAAACCATTGCTTCTGAATATTCCTCAAATGCCTACCATACCTGCCAATGTAGACAGAAGTTTAAACTAGGAAAAAAAACCCTTTAATTCAAGGAATTCCTAATCTAAAGGAAGCATAAAGCAAATATTTTAATAAGTAATAGTATAAGGACTGAACACTAAAAAAAAGCAAAACTAACATTTATGTTGTCCTTCACAGTTTTAAAATCACTCTGCCATATATTGTTTCACTTGATCTTCACAATAGCTTTGCAAATTATGCAGCAAAGTTGTCATTATACCTATCTAACAGTGGGAAAGTATCCCATAATACATTTCATGAAAAAGAAGGAAAAATTATCAATGGGATATTACAATTGAGTGGATTGATACCTGAAAAACTTAATAAACTAGTGTAACTTAAGTGGAATCTTCAGCAATCTATTTCAATTGTGATATTGACATTTGATATACTATTCTATTTTATTAAGGCTTAATCATCTTACTGTTCTCCCTCCTTATGTGAGGTTAAACTCCTTAGGCCTACAAATTTAATTTCCTATTGCACTCTTATAAGTCATATATCCCCAACTTTTGTTATTGTTCAGTCATTCAATTGTGTCTTTGTGATCCCGTGGACCATAGCACTTCAGACCATTTTATCTTCCACAATGTCTTAAAGTCTGACCAAGTTCAGATGTATTTTGATTATGATACTATCTGATCCACCTCATTCTCTGCTATCAAACCATATTTGTATTATATCTAAATACCTGTGGCACCTAATCCTCCCACTATTGTCTCTTCTCTTCCTTGTAAGAGTATTTTTTATGGCGATAGTGCCACCCTTTTTTTTTTTTTAAGCAAACTTGTTCACTCAGTTCCATTTTGCCTTTACCTGGAAGGAGGGGTAGAAAACATGAACTCATCTGCCTCAAAGATATGTCAAAATCTTCACCCTATTCTCTAAAATACTACAACAGAATTTTGTCCCAATCACATCTTTTAAAATATTTTTGAGACAATCAGGATTAAGTGAGTTGCCAAGTCCAAAACTGAATGTGTGTCTGAGATCAGATTTGAACAATGTCCTCCTGACTCCAGGGCCAGTGTTCTAACTACAGCAGCACCTACCTGTACCTTCAATCACTTTTAAAGGCTCTATTCTGGTTCAGTAGGTAGCCAGTATCAAGACTTGTCAAGAAGGCATCCATCATCTTCTGTTCCAGCTTCCCCATAGAGGGCACAAAGTCTTTTGGGTGAAGTATCTCAGTTTTGTTTTGTCTATAGGCACTTGCACTGTTTCACCTAAGTGTGTTCAGCAGTTGTCTGTGCCCACGAACAAGAAGCCGTTATATACAGTTTTAGGAGCAGCTGGATATGAGATCAGTAAACCTTTAGTTTCTTGAATAAAAAGAATGTTCCTAAACATTTACAGCTTGAGCCACAACAAGCAACTTTTTTTTTCCCTTCGGAACTTCAAGAAGACCTTGTTAACAGCCTCTGCTTATAGTAAGATTATAGTAAGCTCCTCAATCTTGTTATACATAAATGAAGCAAGTGGCTTCTGGGGTCCTAAACCAGATATTAGGGCCTGCTTTGCATGTGGTTATTTATTATTCAGTTCAATTGGCTTCTGTGGCTGCTAGGATTCCATCCTGCTTACAGGTTATGGGTGCTACTGCCCTTTTGATGGAGAAGACTTCTGATTTATTTCTTGAGCCCCCTCATCAGCACAGTGTTTCCGTGAGATTGATTCTCTCATACTTAACCACTGAACTTTGAATTTTTCTTTTCAAGGACTTACTAAGTATAAAGTCACTTTTCCTGATTAAAGAGAATATCACTCTCAAACAATGTACCAACCTCAACCCTGTTGCATTACTGACTAATCTACTAATTTCTGGGGAACTGATACATGACTGTAGTGAATATGGCAGAAAAGAAAATCACATGATCTCTCAGACATCTTCCAAATCTTGTTTTTATTCTCTATACCAGTAGGTCTTCTTTTATAAAGAATGACATTCATTGTACCAATATTGTTATAGTGTTTGACCATGACACCAGCTGGGCAGTATCCTTGCCATCAATGTTAGGGTTCAAACTTCTAAGTTATACTTCTTACCCAGAAATGTCAACTTGCTAAGAAAAAAAGTGTCACGATTTGTACTGACTCTCTGCATATGGTATTTGTGATATGATTGGAGATGTTTGGGCTGCAAAGGATTTTTCTTTAATATCTACCAATAAAGTCATTCTAAATGTCAATTTCATGAATGGCTTTTTATCAGCCCTGGAGTTTCCTAAAGATTTAACCATTGTGTACTGCTCTGCTCACACAAATGAGACCAACACTGTTCCACAAGGAAATAGCTGAACCAAGGCCCTGCCAAAATTAGCAACATTCAAAAAATCTACTTAGATATTCCATTTCTCCTCCTCTAGCACTAATGATCTTTCTTATATACAAAGGTTCTGCAGTGCAAAAATGAAAGCAGGGATATAAGACAAAAACAGGTCTCTAGTGTCCAGTTGAATGTAGACGACAACACTCTCCTCCTCTTGAGCTTCTACCACTAGTTCTGTTTTTCTTTTCTTTGATACAGAGAAAATATTTGACACAATAAAGTGTGGATGGGCTTCTCCAGGTCTCATTCTAGTAGCAGTACAAATTTGCGCTTCCTGCCCTTCCTTCTTTCTTCCCTCCTCCCCCCATTTAAGCAAAGTCCCTTCTGAGCCATTGCCTTTAGGCATCCTTTTTACTTATATATCATCTGAGTATCTACAAATAGATTTCATGAGTATGTCCACTTCTGGCCATTATAAACGTTGTCTTATTTTAGTTGCCAATTCACTCACTGGCTAGAAGCATTTCCAAAGCTAACATTGCCTTTTGTTGTGAAAATGCTTCTTAAAGAAATTGTTTCTCTTTTTTAGTCCACCTCATATTGAAGTGGATCTCACTTCACTGATTCAACATTATTATAGATACATTTCTGTCTATGAGTCACCTCTCTTTTTCATAGCTTCTACCACCCTCAGAGTTCCGGTGAAGTTGCATACATAACAAAGAATTTTCAACTTTTATTGGTAAATGATTTCTGAAACCCACTTAAAATGGCCAGATGTGCTTCCTCTTGCTTTATTCTATTTGTGAAATAGAATGAGTGAAACTACATGTTTCTCCTTTTGAAATATTGTTTGTTCACCTTCCCATTAAAGCAAAATCTTTTTCTCCAGTATATACATGATTATTGATAGGAGATATATCTCTTGCTTCCTGTAAATGAAAACTCCATCACAGACTGGAAGAAATTCACAAGTTGGGAGCTTCAAGAAAAACAGGGCCTTTGGACTTTTCACTGAATAACTTCCATCTTGATGACAATATCTACAACAAGAAATTTCAGTAAATCAGTAGAATTAAAACACTCTGGGAAGGTTCATTTGAAATGCCACTGACCACCCTAATAACAATTAAGATAACATAAGAGATTTCTGGAATCACTGCTCATCTAAAATTAGCACCGCATTTTTATACATAACATTCCTTTTACTTTGTTCAGTTCTTCCAGTATCATCTGTGGCTTTCTCTAACCATGGTTAGTTAATTCCTCAGAAATTGAAAATGTAAGAACACTTTATAGAACATGGAAAACACCTAAATGAATATGTTTTTTTACCTTGCTGTGTATATTAGACCTTATGATATTTGTTTTTATAATATGTAGAAAAAGTAGAGCAATGTCAGGCTTCAGGTCACTTCTTCACCCTATTCTTTTTCTTATTCTAACACTGATGCCCTTTACCTGCTTTGCTTCCAAAGGTTCCTTTCTCTGACACTTACAATACACTTCTTACATAAAGGAAGTCATATCTAAACAACTGAAAGAATATCAAGTGCTTGTTGGTCATCCAAGCTAATATAATAAAAAACACAATTCTACCTAAATTAATCTATTTCTTCAGTGCCATACCAATCAAACTGCCAAGAAATTACTTTACAAAGCTAGAAAAAATAACAAAGTCTGTATGGAAAAACAAAATATCAAGAATTTTGAAGGAAAAATGAAAAAAATGCAAATGAAGGTGGACTAGCTATACTAGACATAAAACTATACTATAAATCAGCAATCATCAACACCATTTGGTACTGGCTAAGGAATAAAGTAGACAATCAATGGAATAATTTGTGTTCACAAGACACAATAATCAATCAATATAGTAATTTAGTGTCTGATAAAACCAAAGACACCAGCTTTTGGTATAAGAACTCACTGACAAAATTTGCTGGAAAAGAAGGGCGGAGCCAAGATGGCGAACTGCAGACAGCATTCTCTGTAAACTCTTGAGACTTTCCCTCAAACACAGACAAACTGAGCCTCTGAACTGGTTCTGGAGTGAGGGCGCCACCAAACACTTGGACTACAACGAACTTCTATCAAATATCTACTTTGAAAGAACTTCTGAGGTCAGTTTTAGACGGGCAGGGGATCGAGCAGCTCCCAGCGCTCAGACGCCAGGGCGCAGCCGGGGTGCAAGTCCGGGGCTGGGACGGACTAGAAGATTTTAGGCTGCCAGGAAGTCCCTGGGAGACCCTTGGGCCACTTTGCTCTGCTTGCGGGCAGGTGCTTTGGCAGGTCTACCTTTGATAAAGAGTGGATTGAGAGCAGCTGAAAGTGTGGTCCTAGTGCGGATCTAGCCAGATCAGCCCCAGACCTGAAGTCAACTCGGCAAACTGCCCCAGGGCAAATTGAAATCCCCCCTGCTGCTGCTGCCATTGCTGCCTCTGCTGCTGCTGAGGCTGCAGAATTCCCTGCTGTTAACTGATACCTCAGCTAAACATCATGAGCAAGAGGAAGAGAGCTCTCACCATAGACAGCTTTTATGGAGAGAAACTAGAGCAGTACCCAGATCCTGAGATTCTGAAAACAATCCCAGATAAAGCCACAAAGGTGGACTTAAGCTGGTCTCCCTTTCAGAAGGCTTACCTGGAAGATTGCATAAAGAATCTCAAAAGAGAGCTAGAAGAAGATGGGGAAATAAACTGAGAGCAGTGCAAGAAGGAAACATCGCCCTGCAACAGAGATGTGAAAAACTGGAAAATAAGTCTGGTGAATCGGGAAAAAGACAAAAATTCACTGAAAAACAAAATTAGTGAATTGGAAAAAGTCACCAACTCACTGGAAAATAAAAATAGTGAACTGGTAAAAGACAACAATTCACTGAAAAACAAAATTGGTGAATTGGAAAAAATCACCAACTCACTAGAAAATAAAAATGGTGAATTGGAAAAAGATAAAAATTCACTGAAAAATAAAATTAGTGAATTGGAAAAAGACAATTCACTGAAAAATAAAATTGGCAAAATGGAAAAAGAATGCAATGAACCAAAAACTTCAATTGGCCAGTTACAAAAGGACCTAAAAACGATAACTGAAGGAAATAATACCTTAAAAATTAAAATTGA
>JAJPUD010015946.1:0-35645 GCA_023553655.1 Myrmecobius fasciatus | reverse complement strand
ATTCAGACCTAATTCATCAACTTTCTGCCTTTTCCTGGTTCCTGTTGCCCTACTTTGGTCCATTCTTGGAAGATCATTGGTCAAATTTACATGAGGGACAGCTTCCCTTAGGTTAAGGGTATGGGAGAGAAAGACTTCCTGGATAATCCATAACAGGACCAGGAGCCCAAGGCCATAGTGATCTTCACAATGGGATTTGTTCATGGTGAGAGGGAGTAGGAAAGAGACACAAATAGAAACATGGATTTGACCAGCTAAGAGAGACCAGCATGCAAGCATTGAGGTAGTTAGACCATATTGTCAGCCCTACGTGATGTCAACCACGCCATCAGCATTAATTAAGCACCTGTTCTGTTCTACATACTGCATAAAGCCCTGGGTATACAAAGAGAAGCTGTTAAGTTTAAAATCCCATCTATAAACTTGGAGGTGGTTTGAGAATAAGCCACAGTTTATGAACCTTATTCTTAGCTAATCCAGGCAAAGGAAAGTGTTTTTTATGGAAACAAATCATGTTTAACAGACACACATATGTATATAAAGAGAGAGGGCAATGGTAGTTTATGAAGGAAGAGTTGAGGTGGAGAGAATCAAACTTGTAGTGACAGCAATAATAATTGACAAGCATATAGTGCCAACAGTGTGCCTGTGTGCCATGAGTTTTATATGTATTATCTCATTTGATGCTCATAAGCACCTGGGAAGTGGGCACTATTATTACCTTTACTCTACAGGAAAACTGAGGCAAAGAAGCTCATTCCCAGGGGAGCAGAGCTAGGTGGTTCCTGAAATTGATTTTGAAAGAAAGGATTGAAAGTAAAATGGGGGACATCTGTCTAGTGCAATGGATTGAGAAGCCTCAGTTACCGGGTTCAGTTCTAATCACTGCTGTAGGGATGTGGATCACATTACTCAGCCATTCGGAGTTCATAGCTTGGTTTCTAAATTAGGAGAATCTTCACCTTGCCGTTATCTCAGCTTTGTGATGGAGGTCCAATGTCATTGGATTGTGTGTGGAACTCTGTGTTAACTGAGTCAGTTTATCAGTGTGAACTAATAGCATTTAAAAACGATTGATTCTGACCATTTCAGCTTGAAAACATTTTACCTGGAGAAATTAAAAGTCAATGATTTTATGAGCCAGCATTAGAGCATATATTTATGTGTGTGTTTGTTGCTTTCAGATGAAGAAACTCGGTTTGATATGAAGGAGATGAGTGCAAATCTGAAAAGGACCTCACGGAAAGACCTTTTTCAATACAGTGAATACAGGGCTTTTCTTGCTAAGCGCAAAAGAAACCAGACTGGAGAGGGACATTGGGAAGGGAATCCACATAGAAAAGTGAAAGATAAGAATAGAGAGACTGAAGAGAAAACACATGAGTGTCATGGACGTGGTAAAGCTTTTGTCCTCTCTTCCCTTCCTAAGCACCAGAAAGTCCATGCTGGAAAGAAACCTTCTGAATGTAAGAGACAGGGGAAGACGGTGAGAGAGCAACCTACTCCTGCTGAACCTGAGGGAATTCACACAGAAAAACAATCTTACAAATGTAATCTATGTGGAAAGAATTACCAACATTATTTCACATGGGCTAGACATCAGAGAATTCACACTGGAAAGAAGCCTTATGAATGTAGTCAATGTGGAAAGATCTTTAAGCATAGCTTCAGCCTTCGTGAACATCAGAGAATTCACACTGGAGAGAAGCTTTATAAATGTAATGAATGTGGAAAGGCTTTCATAAAGCGCTCCCTTCTTGTTGAACATCAGAGAATCCACACTGGGGAGAAACCTTATAAATGTAATGAATGTGGAAAGGCTTTCACAAAGCACTCCCACCTTGGTACACATCATAGAATTCACACTGGAGAGAAGCCTTATGAGTGTAATGAATGTGGAAAGGCCTTCAATAGGAGGTCCAGGCTTCGTGAACATCAGAGAAGCCACACTGAAGAGAAACCTTATAAATGTAATGAATGTGGAAAGACTTTTGCATATCGCTCCAGTCTTACTAAACATCAGAGAATGCACACTGTAGAGAAGCCTTGTGAGTGTAACAAATGTGGAAAGGGTTCCGAACAGAGCTCCAATTTATGTGAACATCAGAGAATTCACATTAGAGAGAAGCCTTATAAATGTAGTCAATGTGGAAAAGCTTTTGTATATCGCTCACATCTTGCTATCCATCACAGAATGCACACTGGCGAGAAGCCTTATGAGTGTAATGAATGTGGAAAGTCTTTCATATCCCTCTCCAGACTTGCCAAACATAAGAGAATTCACACTAGAGAGAAACATTATAAATGTAATCATTGTGGAAAGACCTTCATAGAGAGATGCAAACTTCGTGAACATCAGAGAATCCACACTGGAGAGAAACTTTGTGAATGTACTGAATGTGGAAAGACTTTTACGTATCGTTCCAATCTTACTAAACATCAGAGAATTCACACTGGAGAGAAGCCTTATGAGTGTAATCACTGTGGAAAGGCTTTCCCATACCGCTCCAGTCTTACTAAACATCAGAAAATCCACAGTGGACAGAAGCCTTATGAATGTACTAAATGTGGAAAGGGTTTCACACAGCGTTCCAGTCTTACAGTCCATTGGAGAATCCACACTGAAGAGAAACCTTATGAATGTAGTGACTGTGGAAAGGCTTTCACACAGCGCTCTGCTCTTGATACACATCAGAAAATCCACATGGGACAGAAAGCTCAAGAATATGGAAACATTCAGACCAAGCTCAAATCTTTAAAAAAAAAAAAATAATAATAATACATATTAGAGAAGGGCTGGAGGATGAGGTGATATGAAACACAATTCAGGTGAGAAATAAGAGCAAACTCCATTTATTCATCTGAGGGTAAGGGTTTATATATCTTATACCAAGGCAATAGTATGTTCTCCTGGGAACTTTAGTCTTTTCTCATGGGACTATTTGCTATGGAATCACCCAGACACGTTCCTCCCTTCCTTGCAATCTCCAAGGACATCCATTTCCCAAGAGACTGAACAGCATTTATTACTACAATGATGATTTTTTTTTTAAACTTTTAGTATTGATATAAGCAATCATGTTGATAGATTGCCTTTTGTTAAAACTTTCCTGCCTGATAGACGTGGCTCTCTTCAACAATGAAATGTTTCAAACCAGTTCCAATTGTTCAGTGATGAAGGTAAGCCATATACATCCAGAGAGAGGGATCTGAATGTGGACTACAACATAGCATTTTCACGCTCTCTCTATATGTTTGCTTTCATTGTGTTTCCCTTCTCAGATTTTTTTTCTTGTAGATACAATTTTTCTTGCACAGCAAGATAACTGTAAAAATATGTATACATATTTGATTTGTCAAGTATTTTAACATAATTAACATGTAGTGGACTTCCTGCCCTCTAGGGGAGGGGTGGGGACTAAAAGTGGAAAATTTATAACAGAAAGCTTTGCAAGGGTCAATGTTGAAAAATTACCCATACATATGTTTTACAAATAAAAAGCTTTAATAAAATTAATTAATTAATTTGAATAAATAAATAAATAAAACTTCCCTGCCTTCCTGGTATTAATCCTACTTGGTCAAAATGTTTATCTTTGTAATATCTAATAATGTTTTAGCTAGCATTTCATTTAGGACTTATATATCCATATGCATTAATGAAATTTACCTATAATTTTCTTTCTCTGGTTTTATTCTTCCTGGTGTAGGTATTAGTATCATATTTGTTTCATAAAAGGAGTTTGGAGGAATTTCTTCTTTGCTGATTTTTCCAAATAATTCCTTTAATATTGTATTTAGTTGATTTTTAAATCTTTGGTAGAATTCACTTATAAATCTATCTGGTCCTGGTGCTTTTTTCTTTTTCTTAAGTAACAAGGTTCATTTGGAAGAACAAAAAGTCAAGAATTTCAAGGGAATTAATGAAAAAAAATGTTAATGAAGGTGGCCTACATGTGCCAGACCTAAAACTATAGAGTTCTAATTTATACTATGTTCTTAAATCTGAAGCCCTTTCTCTAATGTTTGAGTCGAGAACCTTAGGTGTTAGGATTCCTCCCTTCCTCTCTAATATTAGATATTAAGGATGCAGTTAAGACATACTTTGTTCTCAATGTTCTCAGAAAATACTGTCTCAGAATTGTTTCAGCACCTGTTGTAAGGTTTCTAGGGAGTTTTCCTGAGAAACTAGGGCAACCTGGCAAGGAGAACCTGCCTTTGTGCCATCTTTAACAATTAAGGTGATCTTATCAAATTCCCCAGTCACCAATAAGTCTGTCCTCATCAGGAACCTCTGGGAGTAGCTGGGACCTGTGAGTTTACAAAGGCATTCCTTGGAGGTGATGAGTGGTGATCTTCATGGTATGTGGCACTTAGGCCTGCTTTCTTCGTTCTTTCGCCTTTTCGATGCTGATCAATTAGGTGATTTCTGTCCTATTCTTTGTTCCGTGCTTATAAAAGTGTCTCCTCAATTTAGTGTCTCTTGGCCAGAGGAGGACCATTGGACCTATGTTTTATTATCGTCACTGGTTCCTTATAATAAATGACATCTGATTGGGAGATTGACCTCCATCTTGCTCTTTGTTAAATTTCAAATGAGATCATTGGTGTTAGAAGTGGGATTTGGGTGGAGGAATCCTCGACTTGCAGAGCCTTATCAGCCTTACTTTGGCCCAAGTGAAGCTCCAAAAGGAGAATTTCTCTTAGGGACTCTGTCACTGTAGTTAGGCTCTCTACCTGAATACTGAGTAAGTTCTTTGAGTGAAAGGGTAAATGTGAGCATTGTATTTCTATTTTTATTTTGAGTGTAGCTTTTTGTATTTTAAGCTGCCCCTCTTCAATTTGGGAAATAAAGGGAGGGATTAAAAAAGATTGAAGTATTCTGGTTTGGGATGTCGTTGCTGGAGAAGGCTTCTACTACAGGAGACCTTCTCAGAATGCAATAAGGAGGATAAGCGAATGTAACCAGCTTTTAAGTGTGCTCCAGAGTGAAGACTTCTTATTAATTAGGGAGACTGAGGAAAATCCTATGTTCCTTCCAGAATGGAAACACTATTCTGTGGCCATTTGTGCTTCCAAATATGAGGTAATCATCTTGGGAAGTGGAGGACAAGTTTCCTGGTTAGAAAGTCAAGTAGTGAATAGTCTTTGGTACTTTTCTCAATGAATAACTAAGCTGGAGTGTCAGAGTCCAGTTCCAGTGAATACTGGAGTGTGAATCTGAAATGAATATCCCAGGCCAGGCAGAAGATACACTTTGCAATCTCCACTGATTGATCTGAGTGCCAGAGTTTATATTCTCTTTAAGCTAGTGTCACTGAAACCCCAGCTACCTCCGGAGATGCTATTTATATTCCAAGATTAAGACATACTTTGACATTTCAGTTCCACTTCAAGTAGCAATGGCAAGGTATCTACCTTACCATCATAAAAAACAATAACTCTAGGGTGGTAAATAACAGTAACTATTAACAGGAAGGCATACTTGTGCTGCCTTCTTCCTATCACGGGCATTCTCCAACAAGATTATCAGAAATTTATCTCCAGTATGTCTTTCATTCATTGTTAAGGGAGGTGCCTCCACTTGTGTAAGGGAGGAGCCAATCTCTAAGGGAGGACTCAGTGGCTCAGATTGTGTGCCCTTACAGAGAGCAGATCTCAAGTAATACCTGGACCACATTCTTCCTCTACTTGAAGTTATTTAATATTGGCCTTCTACACTAGAAACTCCTAAGAGGGTCAAAAGTTTAAAATGAGCACATAGGTGCTTTTATGTATTTTATGCCATAGTCTCAAGGGCCATCCGGTGTCCAAATTAGAAAGAACCACAAGTGTGTGTGTGCTTTAAGAGATTATGCTTCTCCTTCTTGTGATAAGTAATCATAATATTCTAGGACATAAGAAGAAGAGAGCCATTCTCTCCCTTCTTTTGGGTCTCAGTGTCCAAATCTGCACCTTCTTCTCTGACTCAATCCCTCCTCTCATTCTAGGAGAGTGTCAATACACATGGCATTGCCTCTTCCCACAGGCTGGCCTCCCATGTTTCAGCCTCCTGGTATCCAAGCTATACTTCAGCCATGAGTATGATGAAATCCTAGACTTCATTGTCACTCAAAACTCTGATACTTCTATTATCTTGAAATCTTTCATTTCCTTGACCATATTGTCCCCTTCATTCATAGCTTCTCCCAGTGGTGGAGACCCAAACTCAGTTCTGTGTTCTTAGTTCTCTAACAGAAAATCTACCTGGTGGGAAGATGATCTTTTTTCTTTTTCTTTTTTTTTTTTTTTAAATCAAAAGCTACATTTCTTTCTAGCCCAGTACCCATGTTTTTGCTACTTAACCAGTCTGTAATATAGCTTTTCTGTAGATCAATGATGGAATCAACAAGAACAACAAGAAAAAAGTTTAAAAAGTAAACTGGATTTTTATTTCCTAAAATATATGGCAATGGCTTGAATTTCCTGATTGAACTAGATAGAGAATATCTCAACAAAAAAAAAAATCCTGATTAAAAAAAAAATCACTGAAGATAAATCATAAGAAAAAATTCTAGTTTACAAAAGCAATCATTCTAAATAAAATCCTTAGCTGGCATTGCAATGCTAGTATTTGTATAAAGTATCATCTGCACCGGAAAACATCATCTAGTCTGAAATTTGAAATATATGAAGAAGGTAAACATGAATTATTTGTGAAATTAAAAATAATAAATGTGAATAGCTTAAACTATTTTATGAAATCTAACATGATTAATAAAATGAAATAAAAATGGAGACCATTATTCTATTGCTTATATGCAGCACATTCAGGGTCTATCATGTAATGAAATCAGACTAGCTGTAGGTAAATTTTTTTCTTAGAATGCATTTTCTGATGTCGACACTGACTTAAAGTTTGTTCTAAATCCTCTTACATGAATAACATACAGGAGAGTCATTTAGAGTGATTTCTATATAATAATAATAATACAAGGTATACTGTAAGCTTGCAGAAACCTTTACCATTCATCAAACAGTAAGAAACCTCTGTCATTGAAAAAGATGTGTGACAACTGAAGGTTTCCTTACAATCAGTACATTTGTGAAGTTTCTCTCCACTAAGAATCCTCTGATAGACTAGGAGGTCTGAACTCTGACACATTCATCCCATTTATAAGACTTCTCACCAGGACCAATACCCTGATATAAAATAAGATTTCAGCAGCTAAGGAAGGCTTTCTCAAAGTGACTTCATTATAAGTTCTGGCAGCAGGAGTCCTCTGATGTACAGTAAGTGATGGCCTATGTCTGAAGGCTTTCCCATAGTCATCACATTTAGAAGATTTCAACAAAGTATGAATATCCTGGTGTAAAATAAGTTTTGAGCTGGTAACAAAAGCTTTCCTACTCTGCTTACATGTATAGGGTTTCTCTCTAGTATGAGTCTTCTGTTGTACAGTAAAGTTTGACCCAATTCATCACATTTATATCATATTCCAGTATGAATGCTCTGGTATACACTGAGTGATGACTTCTGATTGAAGGCTTTCTCATTTCATCACATTTATAAGGTTTTCCACCAGTGTGTATCTTCTGATATACAACTGAGGTTTGAGGTAAGATTGAAGGCTTTCTCACAATCATCACATTTATAAGGGTTCTCTCCAGTACAAACAACTTGATTTATAATAACTTGTGAGCTAGTAATGAAGATTTTTCCACAATGATTACCTTTATAAGGATTTCTTCAGGATAAGGCCTCTGATATACATTGTTTTGACCTCTTCATGAAGGCTTTCTCACATTCATCAACTTGACAAGCTTTCTCTCCAGAAGGAGACCTTTGATGTACAGTAAGTATTGAATTCAGAGTGAAGTCTTTTCCACCTTCACTGAATTGATAAGGTTTTTCTTCAACATGAGTTCCCACAAGGAGCTTGCATTTCATGAGCAGAGACATCAGGAATTCATTTAAATCCAAACAAATCTGTCCTAAAGAACTGTTCCTTTGTGAGGAAGGGGTCAGGAGAGATGTCAGGTGCAAGGAGCAGAATTCTGAAGGAGATGAGAGATCAGAGAGGCAGAGTTGAGTAGAGTCTAGGTAGGGCATTGGAAGAAAAGCATGGAGTGCTGTGTGGGAGGACCACCAGGGAGGTGAGGTGGGTGACACTATAGATTTTATAGAACATTATGAACCTGGAAAACCTGGAGAGAGAGCTTTAAGTGCTGAACAGAGAGGGTTTGTGAATTCTAGAGGCAAAAGGCAGTCCTTGGAGTTTATTGAGCAGGAGGAGGATGTGGTGTGATTGGGGCTGGAGAGTCGAGTCAGACTCTATCATCAGTAGCAAAAAATAGCCTTATGTCCCAGAGAGTCCTACTTTTGGACTTAGAAGACCACAGCATAACATTTTCATATTCTCTATTGATGTTTGCTTGCATTGTTTCCCTTCTCAGATTTTTTTTCTTGTTGATCCGATTTTTCTTGTACAGCAGGATAACTGTATAAATATGTGTACACATATTCAATTTGCCAAGTATTTTAACATAAATATGTATTAGACTTCCTGCCATCTAGGGGAAGGTGGTAGGAGAAAAATTTGTGACAGTGGCCAAGCTTATTTTATTCCCCATTTTACTAGAAAAGCTTCTAAGTCATTCCCAAGAAAATACCTGCTGATGGTTTTAGACAATTTTTTTTAAGCTTTTTATTTGCAAAACATATGCACGGGCAATTTTTCAACAATGACCTTTGCAAAGCTTTGTTACAAAGTTTTCCCCCCTGCCCCTCACCCCCTCCCTTAGATGGCTGGAAGAACAATACATGTTAACTGTATCAAAATACTTCACAAATCGAATGTGTATACAGATTTATACAGTTATCTTGTTGCACCAGAAAAATCGTAACTACAAGAAAAAAAAATCTGAGAAAGGAAACATAATGCAAACAAACATCAATAGAGAGCATGAAAATGTTATGTTGTGGTTCACATTTCATATCCCTCTCTGATCATCATATAATCTTGTTGCTGCCATGTATAATGATCTCCTGGTTCTGCTCATTTCACTCAGCATCAGTTCATGCAAGTCCCTCCAGGCCTCTCTGAAATCATCCTGCTGGTCGTTTCTTACAGAGCAATAATATTCCATAACATTCATATACCATAATTTGTTCAGCCACTCTCCAATTGATGGGCATCCCTTCAGTTTCCAATTTCTAGCCACTACAAAAAGGGCCGCCACAAACATTCTTGCACATGTGGGGCCCTTTCCTTCCTTTAAGATCTCTTTGGGATATAAGCCCAATAGAGACACTGCTGGGTCAAAGGGTATGCACAGTTTGATAACTCTTTGAGCATAGTTCCAAATTGCTCTCCAGAATGGTTGGATCCATTTACAATTCCTCCAATAATGTATCAGTGTCCCAGTTTTCCCACATCCCCATCAACATTCTAGACAGATGCTTTTTAACAATTTGAGGAAAATCCATTTATACCCACATAGCCAAATGTGTAAATAAAAGGGCATGCTGTATTTTATCAAAGAAAAAGTTTGCATTTAAAAGTCTTATTATTAATAAAATTAATTGATTTCTTGATGTTAAATGACTCTATTCCTGCTATAAATCTGACTTGTTCATAATTTATAATCTTGGTAATAGATTATTGCAATCTTTTACCTAATATTTGTTTTTGTTTGAAATGTTAATCTCATATTTTGCTTCATAAATGTAGTTTGGTAGGATCACTTCTTTGCTTGCTATTCCAAATCATTAATATTGTATTTGATTTTTAAGGGTTTGATAACATTTTTTATTTTTATTTTATTTGCATAACATACGTATGGGTAATTCTTCAACAATAACCCTTACATAGCTTTCTGTTACAAATTTTTCCCCCCAACTCCCCACTCCTCCCCTAGATGGCAGGATAACATGGATAACATTCTTTTTTAATACTTTTTTCAAGCTTATTTATGCCATGTTCAGTTTCTAAATTTTTTCTAAAACAGGTTTTTTAGATATTATTTTCTCTTCTGCTCTTCTAGGCATTTTGCAATTTTGATATGTCCTGAAAAGAATAACTCCTTATAATTGCTTTAATTTCATCTTCATTAATGGTACATATGCCTTTTATATTTTTTTCCACTCTAAAAATTTTTTATTGCAAATTTAACATTCAACAAACAACATGGAATCAAACAGCAAAACAAATCATAAAACCTTAACTTTAAAAAAAAAAAACTTTCCAAAATAATTTATTTGCTCTTTTGATTTTTATATTTAAAATTTTGTTGACTATGTGCAAACTGCATATTTACAGACAATAGGAAAACTGGAATAGAGAAGAGATTAGAGTTCTATGGTATACAAGTCTGAAATATACTACTCTTCTGGAGATTATACTTGTAACCTGAAGCACATACCCACTTTACAAATCTGGTATTTCTGAGTAGTGGGGTAAAGAGATTTGGTTTATTGTCTTGTCACATTGGCAAACTAAGGGACTATTGACAAATAACTTAAATCTCTGTCTCAATTCATGTCCTAATTTGCCTCACAAATTTAAGAATGAGCACATTTCAGAAACCCAGCACTTCCTATATTCAAGCATTCCCCCTGAGGCTGTCATAGTCCCCAGCATTTCAAAATGCTAGAGTGGTTTTGGTTAAACATAAATCAACTTTAGCTTGTATATCTCCAATTTCAGAAATCCATTTATCAAAAACAGATTATAAAGGAGAATCAATGACCATACTTTCCACATGAGTTGCAGCTGATCCTCAAAGTCTTAAGCCAGTTCTCAACCTCAGGTTAAAATTAACACAAAATTCCTGAGAGCAAAGTTTGGGAATCTGTGGATGAGGGACACATGGATGGAATTACAGCCGGAGTGGAAAAACACGTTGTAACCAAGCCAGAAGTTGGACACAAAGCACTTGAAAAGTCCAAGGCAAACCCTTCAGGTTTTCTGCAGAGTAACAAAAGCCTGCACTAAAGTGCTTTGCTTTAAATAAATGCCAGTCACTGCACAGATCTCTTTGAAAGGAAATGACACATTGACATACACTGAAAAAAGAACACCAATGATAAGCCAATTTTAATATTAGCTAGATTGAGAAGGGGTGGCCTTATATTCAGATCAATATGGTAGTTCTCTTCCAAAAAGAACTGAGAGACCAACGATGCTCTCAGAAAGGGTGGCTGCCAATCTGTCTCTTCCAAAACTCCTCCCTCAATAAGTGAAAGTGCATGTTCACAATGAAAAAGCTCACAAATTGAGATGAAGCTCTATACTGAACAGCCTCCATTCTCTCAAAACTAGAACTTGGGCCATAAAGACCACTAAGTACTCTCACTAAATGACAACACAAGGTGAGCAGGGTATTTTTCCATCATCTGGATTCTTAAGGATTTGATGCCCTGTCACCAAAATAGTTCAAAAACACTGCTTAATGACTCTATTACCTTGAGAGTCCTGGGTAAAGAGCATATCAGGCTGGGAATTTAACTGAGAGATGCCCAGGACAGTGAGCCTGAGAATTAAAGGATGAATGCAGGGGCTTTCTTGTAAGGTTGGCTACATCTTGAAGAGCATCTCGAGAAGGGTGAGCAATGATCCTCCGGTCCTGAGAATCCTCTGTGAACAACTGGCTTCTCAAGCATGTGTCATATTGCTCACCATCCCAAGAAAAGATCTGATCAGAAAAGGGTCTTTGTTCCCCTAACTCTGTGTCCCATCCCCTCCTGGCCTTTCCCTTCTCTGCTTTGCTTTCTTGATGGCCTTGGGGAAAGTCAGAGAACTGTTTGTTTTCTTTGGAAAATACTGTCTTTCCAATTCTGCCTTATCCACTAGGTACTTGGTCTCTTGCCCTTTTCTACAATGTACTTTCCTACCCTCTCTTTCATGGACTAACATACAAAAGTCTTTGGAGTTTGGGGTGAAGGCAAAACCTACTTCAGTAGAATCTACAATGCTCTGCTCTTGGCTACTGAGCACAGCTGATTTTGCCTCTCTACAATAGTCAGAGACTTCCTAGGAGATGGAGAGGGACAGATGAGCTCTTGCGATTCCTCAGTGACAGAAGCAGCTGGAGTTTCAGGACACTGGGCACACTCTTCCCGGGGGAACAAAGGAGGATCCAACCACACCACATCTCTTTTCTGTTCCTTCTTTCTCTGATTTGATGAGCCAGGTGAAGGCCTTCCCTACCCACCATCATTTGCCTTTCCTGAATCTAACCTTTTTGAAGTGAAAAAGCGTTCAATGACAGTCTGCCTGGTATCCACAGATTGAGCTCTTCTTTGAGTAAAATCAACAATAGTTTCTCTCTCATCTCCAGCTGGAGGCAGCATTTCAGTGATAGGATTGGATAATCGAGTCTAAACTTTTCATCTCTTCAGGGCTGCCCCATCCAACCACACGCCACAGGCCTCAGCGGCACCTCTTCTTCTCATGCTCCATGAGAGCTGGCTTTCTAGGCTGGGTCGGGCCGGGTCATCTGCCTTGTTTCCTGACAGACCTCCTGCCCCACCTTTTATATTTTTAACACTAGATATTTGGTTTCCTTCTCTTATTAAATTTCCCTGATTGGTCTATTTTATTGTTTTTTCATAAAAACATTTATCAATGCATTTGCTTTTTACTCACTTTAATCTCATCTTTAATTTTTTGGATTTCCAATTTAGTCTTTAATTGGAGATTTTGTTCCTTCTTTTTTTCTACTCTTTTATTAGCCAACTCATTGGTTTTCTTTTTCTCAATTCTATTGATATAAGCATTTAGAGATATAAAATGTGCTCTGACCACTTTGCTGTATTCCAAAGGTTTTGACATATTGTTTTGTTGTCATGATCTTATATTTTTATTTGTTCTTTAACCCATTTGTTAAGACTCAGGTGTTTAATCTCCAGTCACTTTTAAAGCTATTTACATGGTCCTTTATTAATGAAAATTTTTATTGCATTTTGAACTGAAAAAGTTCATGCAGATGCAGAAACTCAGGTAGGAATAGATAAAGTGACTTACTCAAAGTCACACAGTATTTTTTTTCAGAGAACTCAGGTCTTACACATTCAGAAAAAGTCCTCTTAATGGTTGTGTCCACCAGTCTAAAAAAATATCATCACACAATAAATATCCAACAGAATAAAAAATATTCAGACTAGGCCTTTTTCTGCCATCCAATATCAAATGAGGAATGGCTGAAGTTATACCATAGGAATACCATGGATTATTATACAAGAGTAAAAAGAAATCTTGGGATTTCAGAGACAAATGCAATCCATTTTCAGACCTTTATACACAGTATAAAATTGCAATGTCTAATGAGATCTGTGCTGTAGGAAGAGACCTTCCCTCATTCATTATATTCATGTTTTATTTGCTGCAAGATTTCTATACAAAGCATGAGATCTAGGTGAAAACCTTTCTGCAAACATAATTCTCATACTATTTCTTTCTAGTGTGAATATCAGGTCTTCCATTTATCTTCCAGAGAAACACAGGTCTTCCTTCAGCACATTTGTACATCTTCTCTCTACTATGTATCATCAGATGTAAACTCACAGATGAACCTGAGCTAAAGATCTTCCCATGTCAAATCCATAAGGGATTCCCAAGTAGAAAATCCCTGCTGGCTAACAAGCTCTGTTCTCCATCTTTATGCCATTATTCATAATTTCAATCTTCTAGGAATTTTCTGGTAGCAATTAGGGGATGAAGTGAGCCTGAATAATTTTCCACAGGGATTCTATGAATTAGGTTTTTCATGTAGTATGGAACATCTCATGTCTATTCAGGGATTAATGTATGTTAAAAACTTCACCATATTTCAGACACTCAAAAGTTTTTCCCTGATATACACTTTTTTTTTTTAACAAGATCTGAGCTTTGTCTGAAGGTTTCCATATTCATACAGTTTCTTCCCCACATGGATTTTCTGATGTCTACTAAGTCCAGATCGCCGTGTGAAAGCCTTTCCACACTGATTACATTCATAAGGCTTCTCTCCAGTGTGGATTCTCCAATGGACTGTAAGAGTGGAATGCTTTGTGAAAGCCTTTCCACATTTACTACATTCATAGGGCTTCTCTCCAGTGTGGATTCTCTGATGTTTACGAAGATTGGAGCAATGTGTGAAGGCCTTTTCACATTGATTACACTTATAAGGCTTCTCCCCAGTGTGGGTTCTCAAATGAAGAACAAGTTTGGCCTTCTGTGCAAAAGCCTTTCCACATTCATTACACTCATAAGGCTTCTCTCCTGCGTGGATTCTCTGATGGATAGCAAGTTTGGAGCGGTATGGGAAAGTCTTTCCACATTCATTACACTCATAAGATTTTGCTTCAGTGTGGATTCTCTGATGTTCACGCAGATTGGAGTTCTGTATGAAAGCCTTTCCACATTGATTACATTGATAAGGCTTCTCTCCATTGTGCATTTTCTCATGGGCCTCAAGGTAGGAGCGCTTTGTGAAAGCTTTTCCACATTTGTTACACTCATAAGGCTTCTCTCCAGTGTGCATTCTCTCATGGATAGCAAGACTGGAGTGATATGTAAAAGTCTTTCCACAATAATTACATTCATAAGGCTTCTCTCCAGTGTGCATTTTCTGATGATTAGTAAGACTGGAGCGGTCTGTGAAGGCCTTTCCACATTCATTACACTCATAAGGCTTCTCTCCAGTGTGACTTCTCTGATGTGCAACAAGGAGGGAGCGCTTCCTGAAAGCCTTTCCACATTCATTACACTCATGAGGCTTCTCTCCAGTGTGCACTCTCTGATGTTCACAAAGACTGGAGCTCCAAATGAAGGCCTTTCCACATTCATTACACTCATAAGGCTTCTCTCCAGTGTGTAGTTTCTGATGTTTAGTAAGACTGGAGCGGTCTGTGAAGGCTTTTCCACATTCATTACACTCATAAGGCTTCTCTCCAGTGTGCACTCTCTGATGTGAAACAAGGAAAGAGTGCATTCTGAAAGCTTTGCCACATTCATTACACTCATGAGGCTTCTCTCCAGTGTGACTTCTCTGATGTCTAGCCAATTTGGAGTAACACTGGAAATTTTGTCCACATTGATTACATTTATAAGATTGTTTTTCTGTGTGAATTCTCTCAGGTTTAGCAGGAGGAGATTGTTCTTTCACCGTCTTTCCATGTCTCTTCCATTGAGAAGTTTTCTCTCCAGCATGAACTTTCTGATGCTTAGCAAGGGAAGAGAGGACAAGAAAAGCTTTACCACGTCCATGACATTCATGTTTTTTCTCTTCAGTCTCTCTATTCTTATCTGTCGCTTTTCTATGTGGATTCCCTTCCCAATGTTCCTCTGCAGTCTGGTTTCTTTTGTGCTTAGCAAGAACAGCCCTGTATTCACTGTATTGAAAAAGGTCTTTCCATGAGGTCCTTTTCAGATTTGCACTCATCTCCTTTATATCAAACCGAGTTTCTATATCTGAAAGAAACAAACACACACATGTATAACCATATGCTCTAATGCTGGCTCATAAAATCATTGACTTTTAATTTCTCCAGGAAAAAAGTTTTCAAGCTGAAATGGTCAGAATCAATCATTTTTAAATGCTATTCGTTCACACTGATAAACTGACTCAATTAACACAGAGCTCCACACACAATACAATGAATGACATTGCACCTCCACAACAAAGTAACTGAGGCTTCTCAATCCATTGCACTAGACAGATTTTCTCCATTTAACTTTCAATCCTTTCTTTCAAATTCAATTCCGAGCACCACCTAGCTCTGCCCCCTGGGAATGGGCTTCTTAGCCTCAGTTTTCCTGTAAAGGTAGTAATAGTGCCCATTTCCCAGGTGGTTATGCACATCAAATGAGATAATACATATAAAACTCATGGCACACAGTAGCCATCACATGTTTTTTAATTGCTATCTTTGTCACTATGATTTTTTTTTATTGGCAAAACATATGTAGGGATAGTTTTTCAACACTGACCCTTACAAAGCTTTCCATTACAAATTTTCCCCCCCTAGTTCCCTCCCATCCCCTAGATGGAAGGAAGTCCACTACATGTTAATTATATTAAAATACTTGACAAATCGAATATATGTATACATATTTCCACACTTATCTTGCTGTGCAAGAACAATAGTATCTACAAGAAAAAAAAAATCTGAGAAAGGAAACCCAATGCAAGCAAACATCAATAGACAGCATGAAAATGTTATATCGTGGTCCACATTTCACATCCCTCTCTCTGGGTGTATATGGCTTTCTTCATCACTGAACAACTGGAACTAGTTTGAAACATTTCATTGTTGAAGAGAGCCATGTCTATCAGAATTGATCATCATATAGTATTGTTGTTGTCGTGTATAGTGTATAATGATCTCCTGGTTCTGCTCCTTTCACTCAGCATCAGTTCATGCAAGTCTCTCCAGACCTCTCTGAAATCGTCCTGCTGGTCGTTTCTTACAGAACAATAATATTCCATAACATTCATATACCATAATTTATTCAGCCATTCTCCAGCTGATGGGCATCCATTCAAGTTTCCAGTTTCTAGCCACTACAAAAAGGCTGTCACAAACATTCTTGCACATGCGGATCCCTTTCCTTCCTTTAAGATCTCTTTGGAGCACCAGCCCTGAAGGCAGGAGGACCTGAGTTCAAATCTGGTCTCAAACACTTGCTAGCTGTGTGACCCTGGGCAAGTCACTTAACCTCAATTGCCTCAGCAAAAAAAAAAAAAGAACTCTTTGGGATATAAGTCCAATAGAAACACTGCTGGGTCAAAGGCTATGCACAGTTTGATAACATTTTGAGCATAGTTCCAGATTGCTCTCCAGAATGGTTGGATCCGTTCACAGTTCCACCAACAATGTATCAGTTTCCCACATCCCCTCCAAAATTCGTCATTATCTTTTCCTGTCATCTTAGCCAATCTGACAGGTGTGTAGTGGTACCTCAGAGTTGTCTTAATTTGAATTTCTCTGATCAATAGTGATTTGGAGCACCTTTTCATATGACTGGAAATAGTTTTAATTTCATCATCTGAAAATTGTTAATATCCTTTGACCATTTATCAATTGGAGAGTAGCTTGAATTCTTATAAATATGAGACAGTTCTCTATATATTTTAGAAATGAGGCCTTTATCAGAACCCTTAAATGTAAAGATGATTTTCCCATTTATTGCTTCCCTCCTAATCTTGCCTGCATTAGTTTTGTTTTTGTTTATACAAAAACTTTTTAACTTAATATAGTCAAAATTATCTATCTGGTGTTCAATTAAGAGTTCCAATTCTTCTTTGGACATAAATTTATTCCTTCTCCACAGGTCTGAGAGGTAAACTATCCTATGTTCCTCTAATTTGCTTGTCCTATCACTCTTTGTGACTATGATTTTGATTTTCTCCACCTCAACTCTTTCTTCCTTCCTTCATAAACTACCATTGTCTCTCTTTATATACATATGTGTGTCTGTTGAACATGATGCATTTCCATAAAAAACACTTTTCTTTGCCTGGATTAGCTAAGAATAAGTTTCATAAACTGTAGTTTATTCTCAAACCATCTCCAAGTTTGTATACGGGATTTTAAACTTCTTGACAGCTTCTCTTTGCATACTTAATGGCTTAATGCAGTCTACAGAAGAGAATAGGTGATTAATTAATCCTGATGGAGTGGTTGACATTACTTAGGGCTGATAATATTGTCTAACTCTACCTCAGTGCTTGCATGCTGGTCTCTCTTAGCTGTCAAATCCATGTTTCTATTTGTGTCTCTTTCCTGCTCCCTCTCACCATGAACAAGTCCCATTGTGAAGATCACTATGGCCTTGGGCTCCTCATCCAGTTATGGATTATCCAGGAAGTTTTTCTCTCCCATTTCCTTAACCCAAGGGAAGCTGTCCCTTATGTAAATTTGACCAATGATCTTCCAAGAATGGACCAAAGTAGGTCAACAGGAACCAGGAAAAGGCAGAAAGTTGATGAATTAGGTCTGAATTTTTCCTAAGTAAGACAGTGCTCTTCACTCCCATTCACAAACTGATGAAAGGAGACAGAGAAAATCAGCAAAGCAGGCTAGTGAGGTCCACTCTTGTCAGGCCTTCCTTCTAAGACAAGACAGTGACATGAGGGAGGTCACACCATGACAAATGAGTGACTTGGATTTCAGTGAGGGAGGACTGTGAAAGGTCAGCGGTTTCACGTTCCCCCACAGAGCCGTCTGTGTCCAATGCACCAGGTATAGAGAGGGATTACTGGAGATTCCCCTGGATGCAGTGGGAGACCTGGGCCTTCTAAGGTAAGGCCTCCAACAGGTCTCCTGTGACTGAGGCTGCACCCATCCAGAGAAGAAGGCTAGAGAATCTCCTTTCTCACCTAGTCCAAAAAAAATCACAATAAATAAAAACGAATGAATAAATGAATGAATGACTCCGGGAAAGAAGACCCTTAGGGCTTCTGGCCAAAGCAGAAATGACTGTGATTTACATTCAATCTGAGTCAATCAAGACCCAAACAAAGACCAAATGGGGCTTAGCCTGGGACCTATGGGTGATTAATGAAAATCAGATGGATTCTGGTTTAAGACCTGCTCCTTATGAAAGGAATTGGGGCAGCTAGGTAGCACACTGGATAGAGCATCAGCTCTGAAGTTAAGAGTACCAGAGTTCAAATCTGACCTCACACACTTAATACTTCCAGCTGTGTGCCCCTGTGCAAGTCACTTAACCCAAATGCTTCAGCAAAAAAAAAAAAAAAGAAAGAAAGAAATCTATCCAGGAATGGTTCAGAGGTGAAGGGGGGGGAGAGGAAGAGAATGCTTCTAAGACCATCTATAGGTAAGGGTATATGAAATCCTAGGTGGACAGAGAGAAGGAAGGAAAGAAAAGAAAGAAGGAAAGAGGCAAGGAAAGAAGAAGAGAGGAGAGAGAGAGAGAGAGAGAGAGAGAGAGAGAAGGTAGGAATGGAGGGAAAGAGGCAGGAAGGGAGTCTTCCAACTGATCCATTCCAGCTTGTAGGCCAGCTTGCCTCAGATGTTGATGCTTGTCCTATATATCTGTGCTTAACTGTAGCCTGCTTGGGGAAATTGGCAGAGGATGAAAGGGAGGAAAAGAATAAAGTAAAAAGTGCACAGCAGAGAACAAAAGAAAACCTACAAGGAAGCAAAAAGCGATGGATGCGTCTCAATACAGTTTCTTTCATTTATGGTGCATGGAAATTTATTATTACATATTTCGAATCCTCCCTTATGTTCTGCTGGACATAAAACATTTTTTTAAATTGTTTTTTCTGTTTCATTTTATTTTTGTTTTAGATTACAAGTAAATGCTTTTTGGCTGAAGGAAGACCTATGAAAAATCATATTAAACAGTCTGAGCCCTTTTTCTTTGGTTGTAGATAGCTGGACATCCCAAAATTTCCAACAAAGACTTCTACTAGGATCATTGATTCATCATTAGAAGGGAACTGAAAGACCACAGAGCCCAACCTCTTCATTTTACAGATGAAGAGACTGAGATTCAGAGGTTCAATGAAGTGCTCAGGCTCTCACTACCACAAGAATCTGAAAAGGGATTTCAAGTCAGATTTCCTGCCTCCTCATCCAGGACATGAAGAAGCCTTCTGGGATAGCAGCCTGCACCCCAGCTTGTATCTCACTCACCAGGACAGGAGTTCCACAGGCCACCTCTCTCCAAAAGGGCGATGAAATCTTCTCTAGCAACTGGAAGGCCTGGGCAGGGGGAAGAGAATGGGTATGAGCCTGTAGTGAAACTTGATTTATTTCTCATTGGAATATGGGGGGTGCAAGTCTCCCTGGGGTGTTCCAAACACAACCCAAAGGTGGTTTTCAGGGTGTTTTTGCCAATGGAAGAAGGCAGCAGGGAACAGATCTGGAAGCAGGAGATCCCAGTTTTGCTTCCTCCTTCAGAGCACAAGGGCCACATGTCACATCTTTTATTTCCGGGATATTAGAGGCAGCTGGTAGCACAGAGAAGGGAGCACCAGGCCGGCAGGCAGGAAGCCCTGACTTCAACTTTGGATTCAGACATGTCCTAGTTGTGTGACTGTGGGCAAGTAATTTCATCTGTTTGCTTCAGCCTCCAGACTTAGAAAATGGGCATAAAGATGGCACTCAAACCAAAGGTTTATGGTGGGGAGCAAGTGCTATAACATGCATGAAGGAAGCTCTGAGCACAAGGTCTGGATGCCAGCAAATGCATACAAAGACATCCTCCCTCCCCTTTCTCTCCCTAGAGCTGTACAGGCCTTTGGGGGATGGATGAAGGAAGAACAAGGACCCACTTATTAGCCTGGGGATTTATGAGTTATACCAGGGGCAGTGAGGTTAAAATTTATCTTTATTTTATTTTATTTTATTTTTTACCAAAAAGAACATTGCAAAGACAAAATACATCCCATCAAGAAGAAGGGGGCTCCTTTCATTGCCCATGTCCGGCCAAAAGGGGCAGGATAAGTTTTCAGAAAGTTTGCAGACAAAACTGCCAGCTGCCCAATCTACAATACAAAGACTACTCATAGAAGAAACAGGAAGTGGGAGGACCTTGTCCCCTGGTCATAGGAGGCAGCCCTTGGGCCTTTCTAAGAACTGATAAAAGCCTGAAACTCTGCCCCCTAGGGAGGGGAGGATGACTTTTTTTTTTTTTTTCCTGAGGCAATTGAGATTAAGTGACTTTCCCAGGGTTACACAGCTAGGGAATCTTAAGTGTCTGAGACCAGATTTGAACTCAGTTCTGGTGCTCCATCCACTGGGCCACTTAGCTGCTCCTGATGACATTCTTTT
Organism: Myrmecobius fasciatus; assembly: GCA_023553655.1. Lineage (NCBI taxonomy): Eukaryota > Metazoa > Chordata > Mammalia > Dasyuromorphia > Myrmecobiidae > Myrmecobius > Myrmecobius fasciatus. Next base: position 14,875 of record JAJPUD010015946.1, on the reverse strand, counting down.
TGATGGCAGTTCCAGAGTTCCAAGGGAAGTGATCCTTACCCAGGGAGAGCAAGTTCTGGGCATTCTCCAGCATGACCTCCTTGTACAGCTCTTTCTGATCAGGGTCCAACAGACCCCACTCCTCCAGGCTGAAGTCCACAGCCACATCCTTGAATGTCACCAACTCCTAAAACATCAACATCCAGAAGACTTAAGAGTGAAAGCACACTTCCTAAGTGAGCTGGTGCAATGGTCCTCAATTTACAGAAGGGAACTAAGGCATGAAGAGTGGATCTGCCCAAAGGAGACAGCCCTTGCAGCATTCAGAGCCAGCACTGACACCAAAGTCACCCAAAGACCAATGCAATGCAGAGAAATGTATTTTCTATTTACATTGGAAGGAAATAGAGAAAGGTCTTACTATGAAATGGGCCTCCCTGTGGAATCAGGAAAGTTATGGGTTCTCTCAGAGATAGGAGGATTTGGGGAAGGGAAATCAGACAGTGCTGTGGTAAGAAATTGCATGAAGTGTTTGTGTGAAGCTACCAAGTATTATGTGTTTAAAGAGCTAAAACATTCCCATGATCACTGAGGAGAAAAAAGATCTAGTGAAATTTCCAAAAGCCAGATGTTTTATCCAGATAAAAATCCTTCCTTCCAATAAATATTATATTTTCCAAATGTAAGTTCAGATCGTTTTCAACATTCATTTTTGTAAGATTTTGTCTTCCAAATTTCAGAATCACACACTTCATAATGGATCTAGCCCAATGGTCATCTTCCCTATTAGAATGGAAGCTTCTTGAGGGTAGGGACTGAGTTTTCCTTCTTTGCATCTCCTAGACATTTGCAGAAAGCCTCTTCTCTTCCTAAATGCCTGTTGCTTTAACCTAAAAAATGGTAAAGGGAGAGAAAAGCTAGGGCTGAACTGAATATGATGGAATGATTCTAGATGTACCTAATTGCAGCGTTGGGGGCATGGAGGGGCCTCAAGAGATGAAGAAAACAAAATGGAACAAAAGAAAACCTCCAAGGAAGCAAAGAAATGCTGGACAGCTTCTGAACAACATGTAGCATTTATTATATAGGTTTAGTTTATATTGAATCTGCTCGTTAACTTAATTTTTTTTTCTTCTCTTATTTTGCATTTAAGGTTAAAATAAATTATAATAATAACAACAAAAATGGTAAAGGTAAGGGATTCAGAGGGATTTGGGAAGAGCTGTGTGGCCCGAGGCAGCAGGAGGACTATTTCTGCTCTGCTACCTGTCATGGAAAGGACAAGAGCTGGGGAAGTTCCCAGGGTTCTGCACCAGACAAGACTCAGGATCAAGGGTTTACAGAGCTTTCAGTTGCTACAAGGAAGAGCGTGATCACAGGACACAGAGAGTGGCTAGAAGGTGTGTGTGTGTGTGTGTGTGTGTGTGTGTGTGTGTGTGTGTGTGTATGTAGTGGGGAATGGTGCTGAACTAAAGCAAAGACGTGATACCTACAAGATAGACACTAAGCAGTCCTCCTTGTCAGTCACTTGTAATGAGGGACAATGTAAACAAACATGGGAGGAGCAGCTGGGGGAAAGGGAATAGTGCTCAAGATGCCAAAGGACAATGAATCAGTTCAAAACATAGGCGAGAGGAGGGGGGCAGTACTGTTATTACTGCACCCACTTTCCTGCCAGTTTTTGTAAAGTAAGGATCTATAGATAAGAGAGAGGGCCAGCCTCACAGACAATGATCCAGATCTGTGGCAATGGCCTCTTGGGCTGCTGCTGGCCACATCTGTGGGCAGAGGGCACTCACCTGGGGTGGGCTTCTATGGCTCTCAGGGGCCATTCCCTCTGGCTCCAGGCTCCCTGTTTGAGTCAGGCCTTGGTCCTCTGCAGGCTGTTGGAGGAAGATGATTACAATGGAACAGATGTCTTTCCTTTCTTTTCTTGGAGGGGGGGAAGGGGGGGGGGAAGGGCCTAGCCTGCAGGAAATTACAAAGGATGAGGCTCCAGGGGAGTTACCAAGCCCCTGGCCCTGTCCTTAGATCAGAGCCCCAACCAACAGGGGAAAGAAAGGCTGAAAGGAGGGCCAGGTTGAAAAATGAAAATATGACAAATAAAATGAAAAATGACAAATAACTGAGGCCCAGTGGTCTCTGGCACAGCAGGTAAACATCCAATTCCAGAGCCCCTGGCACAACTGCCTGAGGCTTTTCATTGATGCTGCAAGTCAGTGACCAAACTCCTGGCCTCAGAGCAAAAAGTTTGGGACAGTGTCATCTGCTGAGGAGCAGAGTTCAACCTTAAATGTCACAGTATAGTCTGGGAAATGAGAAAAAGCCACAACAAAACAAAAAAGCCCAGATAATAGTAAATAGAAAATAGAAAGGAAGGTCAAAAGACAAACTCTGGAGAAGACAAAATGCCTCCAATTTGAAGTTTCAAAGAGAAATATGAATTGGTCTTAGATCCAAAGAGTCTTCCAGGAACAGCTCAAAAAGGATTTTAAAAATCAAATAAGAGGAGGCAGCTAGATAGCCCAGTGGATATAGCACCAGCCTTGAAGTCAGGAGGATTGAGCTCAAATCTGGGCTCAAACACTTAAGACTTACTAGCTATGTGTCCCTGGGCAAGTCACTTAACTCCAATTGCCTCAGTCAAAAAAAAAAAAAAAATCACGTAAGTAGAATAAAAATTAGAAAAAGAAGTGAGAGAATGGAACAAGAGAATCATGGGGGAGGGAGGGGGAAGTGTTATCACTTTGATTTAAGAAAAGCACAAAAACCCACTAAAGAAAACAACTCCCTTAAACAAATTGGCCAAATGAAAAAGAAGGTACAAAAGCTAGCTCAAGAAAATAATTTCTTAAAAATGAGAACTGGGCAAATGGAAGCAATATAAATAAAATATACATGGAAAGAATCCGCTGATCACCTCCTGAAAGAGATCCCCAGTTGAAGACTCCTAGGAATATTATAGCCAAATTGCAGAACTCCCAGGGCAAGAAAAAAATTTGGAAGCAGCCAGAACCAATTCAAATATTGTTCAGTCACAGTCAGGATTGCAATATAATATTCCAGAAGGCAAAGAAGCAGGGACTGAAGCCAAAAATGAACTACCCAACAAAAGTAGGAGAAAACACTCAACGAAATAGGAAATTTTCAAACATTCTTGATGAAAAGGCCAGAGCAGAACAGAGAATTCACATTTTCAAATAAAAGACTCAGGAGTAGCAGAAAACAGTAAAGAGGAAATGGAAAGAAAAACAAAGAACTAAGTTAATAAGACAAAACTGTTTATGTCCCTACCTGAACTAACACAGTTAACTCTAATTAAGAACTGAATTTCTATTGGCTCATTATTTGGCCTTTGTTCTCTAAGAGGATCTACACCTTGGGAAGTTAGTTAATTGAATTAAGATGGGGGAGGAGAGGGTGGTGAGGTGCAAAGTCACCAGCCTCACCTCCTCCTCTAGGGCCACTGGCCTCCAGTGGTCAGATGTAGATCAGGATGACTGGAAATGGCTCTGGAAGCAGTGGCGACCTTGACCTTAAACTGAACTCCCAGTCAGACTGAGGCAACACCCACTGAGTGATTAAAGCTGGGAAAGAAATGAAGCCAAGAATGACCTCTTTTACTCAGTCAAAAACAAGAAGTCTGGGAAGGAAAAGTCCCCAGGATTATTGGCCATAGGGGCAGGTAGGAGTTTACATAGTCAGAAGGGACAGGGAATAACTTGACATATGCTATAAAATTGAAGATGGGCTCACCTTTAATTACTCCTACTCTTTTGACTCCCTTCCTCTCCCCCTCCCTCCTACAGACCCAAGAGGCAGAAGGAATTTGGGATCCCAGATGGGATAAGGGTAAGTAGAACCTCAGTGTCTCCGGAGTCAGAAATCTCCCTGCCACTGACTGTCCTCCCAGCCACTCTTCTCCCCAACAGACATTATCTGGACCATAAACTGAAGGAGGGATCCAAAAGGGAGATAAGGGCTCAGAGATGGAGCCACCAGGGGAAGATCAGAGGAAGCCAAAGGCTGGGAGAAATCTAGTCTGGGATTCAGCTCCCAGGATCTTAATCCCAGGGTTAAGGGGCAGGGAGTTGGGAAGCCTGGATAAAAAAGAATAAACTTAAGAGTCCAGAAGTGATTTAGGTGGGTAGCTGACCCAGGAAAAAAATGATGGCTGTGTCCTGAAATCTAAGTAGAAGATGGGGGAAGGTTCCTAAGAAACTTGGGTAGATTTTTAGCTTTAGAATGCTTAAAGGGAATGGGGAGACAGTGAGCCACATGCCTGGGAAGAAGCCCAAGAGAAGGGGGCCCAGGAAACAGCTTTAGTTCCTGCAACCAAGAAGGGCTCCTCAGGGCAGAAAGGCAGAGCCTGTGGAACCTCATTAGAAATCATTTCTGAAAGCAGGATAATCAATCACTAAACAGGAGCTGGAGACAGAGAGAGGACACTTGGGTCCGGAAGTAGAGACTGAAAATGGGACTCCTGGGTTACCATGGGGAAAGTCTGACCTTTGGGCAAATATGACCCAGTGGTCAGCTTGAGGAAGAGGGCGACACTGGATATCTGTGAAGTGTGTGGGAAACTAAAAAAGAGGTAGGGGCCAAAAATTCATCAAGTAACCAGACCTGGAAAGAAGTTGTACCGATTGATGGGGAGGGCCCTCATCGTTAGCACAGGTAAGAAGTATAAACATTTATACAAGGGTAGCCAGGAAAAGCAAGGACTTGTGAGGAGCCCTGGCTCAGACCTACCTGGAACCTACCCCAGCAGAGATAGGTTGCAGTAAGTAGAAAACGTTAGATCCAAGAGAATCTCAGTTCCAAGACTTCCTGCTTCCCATTAATCTATTCCAGGAAAATCCTTGGAGTCTCAAGAGCCCCACCCAGCCCAGCCCCACCAGCCTAAAGACTGAGACTTCACACCCAAAATCATCCAGGGTGAGGATCTCTGAATGCTCCTTGCTTCCCCTCCCCAGCCCTGCCCCTCATCATATGGCCAATGGCCATTGGAATGGCTCTTCTTCAGCTCTAGACTCCTCCCAGGCTTCCAAAGTCCACCCTAGGACTCTTATTCCACCAGACCACTATCCCTCAGGCTGCTCTTCTTGTCTTCCTGGAGCTCCCCTCCCCCAAGCTTCCATCACCAGATGTTTTGTGGGAGGAAGGATTCAGGACTTTTGTCTAGCCACAGGACTGGACAGAACTCTGATTCACTGCAATCCAATTGGAACACAAATCAAGACATCTCCCTTTTATCTGTGGCCCTCTACTGGAAGAAAACATCCTCATCCACAGAAATTTGTGGATTTGCAAAATGAGATCTCTTTGTAGGAGCCTTTCCACAGGGAAACATTAGGATTTTCATGTTATTTGCTTTCATATCATATTCCTAATGAATATACTAATCATTGAAGTTTCTCAGAGCTGCCTTTTGTGAGTTAGGAGGCAGAATTCACAATGCAGCTTAAAATGATCAAATACATGATCCTGTATATTGCGGTGTGTTGTACTTATGTATAATAAGTGAAATGAATGGAAAACTACCAAAAATTGTTCTTATCACAGAACTCAGGTACGGTGCTTTGGGGGGGGGGTCACCGCCCTCAAGATTTGAAACAATCCAAGCACTGTTGTATTGTCTTCCCTTAGGAAACCAGTCAAACTCGGGGAATGATTGTATTGTAACTCACTTTCCCCCCACCCTTCCCACTTAGGATTTGTGTATAAAACCTCCAGCTGTTCTGCAACAAGTGGAGATCTCCTGCCAAGGAGAACTTCCAGTTTGCAAACTGTGAAAGTGATGACTTAAACAAGTACTTCATTTCTAAAACCTGCCTCTAGGCCAGCTCTCCACACAGTCATTATATTTATGAGGCTTTTCAGCATATATATTATATTGCACTTTGAAATCTAATATATTACATAAGAAATGAATGAAGGGGCAGCTAGGTGGCACAGTGGGTAGAGGGCCAGCCCTGAAGTCAGGAAGACCTGAGTTCAAATAGGGCCTCATACACTTAACATTTCCTAGCTGGGTGACCCTGGGCAAGTCACTTAACCTCAATTGCCTCAGCAAAAAGCAAAAAAAGAAACAAAGAAAGAAATGAATAAAGATGATTCCTCCCATTCATAATATTTCTTTCCAGGGTGAATTTTCTGAAGGTCAACGACCACCAAGTTCTGATTTAAAGCTTCTCCATTTTCATTACATATATAAAGTATTTCTCATTGATCAGCTAACATTTAGTCTTTGGAATGGGATTGACTCAGACTGAATATAAATAGCATTTCCCCCCCATTTTGACAAAAAAAAAAAAACCCTGAGGGTCTTATTTAAAATAAAAAACAAAAAACAGGGCAACATGTGCAAGTGAACTTAACATACATTTATCATTTAATACCCTACTAAGTCATTAGTTAATAGAAAAGTAAAATTTTTGTTTGATGACAAAGATTTCACTTTGTTGACTGAGTGAAGAATTAAAATAAAAATTTAATTTATTTTCCTAACTAAGAGAGCTTTTGAATTTTCCTCCCATTTTATATCTCATATGCTTTTCAGAACATATTTTCACTGCCTTTCAATTATACGGAAAATAAAGCTGATGTTGCGGTGGCTATAGAGTGCTAGGGCTAGAGTTCAAATCTGGCTTTAGACACTTTCCAGTTGTGTGACTCCAGGTACAGTCCGGGAAAGGAAAGCCCAGGTATATTCTGGGAGGAAGATGTTCTGACACAGCTCATGACAGGAAGATCAGGGACCCTGCAGTGACAGAAGGCTCGTGGTGGACAGAGCCTGCTTGGGAAAGCAGCATGACTGGGTCCTGAAGTCTACCTAGGAGCTGGAGAGATTGCCTGGGACCTCCTGGTAGAGCCTCGGCTGGCTGACACTATAAAGGAGCCTGGACATAGGGAGTCCTGGCTTGGGGTCTCTAAAGGCAGCACCCCAAGGGCCTGGTGATAGGGGGAAGAGAGGCAGAGCCAGGTACTTACATGCAGACTGGGTCCTCAGGGCAGACAGAACTCTTGAATCTATCAGGGGACTAAGTTGGAAGGTAGAATCACCACATTTCTAAGCAAGATCCACAAAGCAGAACTCCTGGGTCCTTATAGGCAATGTCTGAAACTGGGAAAATGTGAATCAATGATGAATCTGGGGACAGTAACCTCCAACATTCGGAAAGTGTTTTGAGTGTGAAAAACAGCAATGAGTTGGTGGGGGGGGGAATTGGGGGGATTGGTCAGTAGGGGAGTCGAATAGATCCTGAATGTTCCTTGTGGAGGTGAAGTTTGGATTACCTCCCCCCTCCCACCACCATTGGCGAAGAGAAAGGCAACTGGCAAAAGCTCAGAGGTGGAAAGGGAAGGTAGATATGCCCAGAAGTGGTGGGCCTGGGACCTGCACCTACAGAGCTGACTTGCAGAAGGCAGAGAGATCTCATTTGCAATAATTCCAGTTTCCAGCCAGATCCCTCTTGGAGATTTCTCTTGGTCCCAAAAGTTCCCTCCTTAGTCGGGCCCTGAGACTTCCCAAGAAGGGCTGTCTCCTTCAATCACACCTAGGACCAGGATCTCAGACTCTGGCCAGCCTTCCCTTGCCAAACCCAGCCCTCCACTTCCTGGAAAGTCTAGACCACTGGATTGGCCCAACTTCTGCCCTGGACTCCTCCCAAGTTTCAAACTCCACCCCAAGAGCTCATATTCTACCTACATCACCACCCACCAGGCTGTTCATCTCCGAGATCTCCAAGTCCCCTCCCCCCCTTCCCCCATCTTTCTCCTTCATTCACAGCTCTGGGGCTCTTTCCTTCTGCTCCGAGCAAAAAAGGTGCCCAGATAAAACTTGGACTGCTGTCTAATAGAAAGTATTGGGTCTATGAAGTGGCTGACAATCAAATCACTTTAGGAAAATGGGGATTCTATTTACTTTCAACTGTTAATCCAGATTGGATTAGATATTCTCCTAATCTAAATTACAATGAGGGCTCACTTAAAGTCAGACTCTTTCTCTCACCACTATAATAAGGATGTTTGAACCTCTTCACCAACATCACTTAACAATTTGACTTTAATGTGATGTGATTAGGAGTTAGAGGAATAAACATTCAGCATTATTGCATCAGAATGACTCCATTCTACTCATAATGCAGTAAATCCAGAGGGTCAAATGGGCAGAAGGATGAAGTGATTCTTCTATGGAAGATAATTCAGAAATGCATCAATGTCCTTTCCCTGAGAATTTTCCTTCATGTTTTACTTCTGAAACCTTATTTATATTATTGTGAAGCTTCTAATTTTTCGTTATTGGGATTTGGAGAAACCATAGTATAAGAAATGCTCATCTAAAAATGATTGAGAGTGTGATATGATTGCACATTTAGAAAATTTACTAGTATTTTGACACGATTTTTCTTGCACAGCAAGATAAATGTGGAAATATGCATACATATATTTGATTTGTCAAGTATCTTAACATAATTAACATGTAGTGGGATATCCTATCATCTAGGGGAGGGGAAGGGACTGGGGGGAGGGGAAATTTGTAAGGGTCAATGTTAAAAGAACTACCCATACATGTGTTTTGCAAATAAAAAGATTTAATAAAAGAAAAAAAAAGAAAGAAAAGGAGCCTGGAAGAATAAATAGACAATAAGTAATAGCATGCCAGAGACTGAACCTTAAAACCATGACCCTTTTAACCTTCCCCCCTTTTCCCCCCTTGCCAAAAGACTGAACCTTAACACCATGACCCTTTTCACCTTCCCCTTCCCCACCCTGACACAAAATCTGAATATCTAAGAACAACCACTGCATATTCCAGCATAAGCATGCAGAACGACACGCCTCAGGAAACCACAAGATATCATTGTTCTACTCCACCCTTGGAGCCCCTAACCTTTGACACCTGACCCCACCCCTCATTTCAGAGTGTCACACCCCATCTGTCTTCTTGCTCAATGTGCTGTTACTACATTGTGGTCATCTGCCTATATATCCTCTGTGCAAACTCAATAAACTTGAGACATAATCTACCATAACCTAGAGTTGTCTCCTTCCTCTCTGCGATCCTGTCCCCAGACCTCTGTGTCTCCCCAGGCCATTCGGCCTTACGAGCTCTGCTCCCCCGGCTTATGTCCTGCTCGCTTGACCCACGTTGATGACCTGCTGGTCAGGTCAATAGCACCCTGCAATAGCACTCTTTGGGGAAAGGGTAAACTTGGAAGAAGAGATTTACTCCAAACACACTAAGTTTGCTTTTATATGAAAATGCTATCAGAATTCTCCAAACTATGATTACTGAGGAGTTTGAAAGAAAGGTGAGGCCTGAATCGTGTATGATGTAGTGATTCTAAAAAACAAAACTGGCTAGAAAAGGGTAAAATGGAGCAATCACCTCATAACATCACACCTTGGGTGTGAAAGAACTGCTCCAGAGGGCCCAGATAAAGGACAGTAAATGTTGGAACTTTGCTCTCCTCAGAGTCAAAGAGGAAGCAGATTAGGAATCTAAAGTGTGTTCCGAGGTTCTAGAAAGGGTAGTGGAAAAGCTAAGGGACTCCTAGAGGAGCAGGGGGGAGAGATAGGGTAACAGAGATAGGGTAAAAAGAGAAGCCTAGAAGGACAATAATGAGTAACAAAAAGATGGAGGAAACTTCAGAAAGTGTAATTATTTAAAAAAATAAAATAGATAAATCTTTAGTTAACTTGATTTTTAAAACTAGAGAAGAAAACTAAAATCACTAGTATGAAAAATGAAAAGGGTGCATATGCCTCTATGATGATATTAAAGCAATCATAATGAGTTAATTTGCCCAATTATATGCCAGTAAATTTAATGATTTAAGTGAAATGGAAGAATATCTACAAAATGTAAATTACCTAGATTAGCAGAAGACAAAATAGAATGTCTAAATAGAAGTATTTTACAAAAAAGGAAATTGAAGAGGACATGAATGAGTTCCTAAAAAAAAAAAAAAAAAAAGCACCAGGACCAGATGGATTTACAAGTGACTTGTATCAAAGATTTACAAATCAACTAAGTACATTATCAAATGAATTCTTTGGAATAATTGGCAAAGAAGGCATCCCACCAAACTCATTTTATGAAACAAATATACCAATACCTCCATCAGGAAGAGTAAAGACAGAGAAAGAAAATGATGGTCAAATTTCATTAATGCATAGGGAGGCATAAATGCTAAATGAAATACCAGCCAAAATATTATTAGATATTGCAAAGATTATACATTCTGACAAATTAGGATTTATACCAGGGATGCAGGGAAGTTTTAGCATAAGGCAATCTTTTAATATGATTGTTTATGTTAATATTAAAATTTTAAAAAATAATAACAAAGTTCATTCAGAAGAACAAAAGGTCAAGAATTTCAAGGGAATTAAAGGGAAAAAATGCTGATGTAGGTGGTCTACCTGTGCCAGGCTTAAAACTAAATTATAAAGCAGTGGTCATCAAAACCATTTGGTACTGGCTAAGAAATAGAGTAGTGGATCAGTGGAATAGGATAGAATCACAGGACAAAATAGGCAATAACTATAGCAATCTAGTGTTTGACAAACCCAAAAACCCCAGCTTTGGAGATAAGAATTCACTATTTAAAAAAAAAAAAAAAACTTCTGGGAAAATTGGAACCTAGTATGGAAGAAATTAGGGCTTGACCCACACCTAACACCAAGATCTAAATGGGTTCATGATTTAAAAATAAAAAGTGATATTACAAGCAAATTAGAGGAACATAGGATAGTTTACTTTTCAGATCTGTGAAGGAAGGAATTTGTATCCAAAGAAGAACTGGAATTCATAATTGAACACTAAATAGATAATTTTGATTATATTAAGTTAAATGGTTTTTGTACAAACAAAACTAATGCACACAAGATCAGAAGGGAAGCAATAAATTGAGAAATCTTTTTTTTTTATTTAAGGGTTCTGATAAAGGCCTCATTTCTAAAATAAATTGAGAATTAACTCAAATTTATAAGAATTCGAGCCATTCCCCAATTGATAAATGGTCAAAAGATATGAACAGACAACTTTCAGATGAAGAAATTGAAACTATTTGTAGTTATATGAAAAGGTGCTCCAAATCACTATTGATCAGAGAAATACAAATTAAGACATCTCTGAGATGCCATTACACATCTGTCAGATTGGTTAAGATAACAGAAAAAGATAATGATGAATGTTGGAGGGGATGTGGGAAAACACTGATACATTGTTGGTGGAACTGTGAACGGATCCAACCATTCTGGAGAGCAATCTGGAATTATGCTCAAAAAAGTTATCAAACTGTGCATACCATTTGACCCAGCAGTAATTCTACTGGGGCTATATCCCAAAGAGATCTTAAAGGAAGGAAAGGGACCCACATGTATAAAATGTTTGTGGCAATCCTTTTTGTAGTGGCAAGAAACTGGAAACTGAGTGGATGCCCATCAATAGAAGAATGGCTGAATAAATTATGGTATATGAATGTCAAGGAATATTATTGTTCTGTAAGAAACGACCAACAGGATAATTTAAGAGAGGGCTACAGAGACTTGCATGAACTGATGCTGAGTGAAATGAGCAGAATCAGGAGATCATTATACAGGGCAACAACAAGACTATATGATGATCAATTCTGAAGGATGTGACTATCTTCAACAATGAGATGATTCAAAACAGTTCTATCTGTTCAGTGTTGAAGAGAGCCATCTACACCCAGAAAGAGCACTGTGGACCACAACATAGCATTTTCACTATTTCTGTTGTTGTTTGCTTGTATTTTGTTTTCTTTCTCAGTTTTTTTTTTCTTCTTGATCTGTCTTTAAGATAACTGTATAATTATGTATACATATATTGGATTTAATATATATTGTATATGCATTGCCCTACCTGCCATATATGGGAGGGGTGGGAGGAAGGAGGGAAAAAATTGGAACAGAAGGTTTTGCAAGGATCAATGTTTAACAATTATCCATGCTTATGTTATGTAAATAAAAAGGTTTAATTAAAAAATAATAATAAAAATCATGATTGTAGTAATACATGCAGAAAAAGTGTTTGATAAAAGTAGCACATTGTTTTCTTCTAAAACCAAACCAAATCAAAACAAAAATACTTGAAAATATGGGTCTAAGTGGATTTTTCATAAAATGATTAAAAAAAAAGTTATCTAAAACTATTGGCAAGCATTATTTGTAATGGAGATAAGCCAGTAAGATTAGGTGTGAAGCAAGGATGCCCAGTGTCACCAATATTATTTAATATTGTATCAGAAATTATAGCAATAAGAAAAGGAAATTGAATCAAACTAGGGAATGAGGTAATACAACAATCTCTTTTTGCAGACAATATGATGATATACTTGGAAAATTACAAAGACTCAACTCAAAAGTTAATTGAAACAATTTACAATTTTAGCAAAACAGCAGAATATAAAGTAAATCCCCATAAATCATCAGCATTCCTTTTCATCATGAGCAAAACCCTGCAAGAAAGATAGTAAGAGATACCCCATCTAAAATGATTTTAAGCAGTACAAAGTACTTGTGACTACACCCATCAAAAGAAATCCAGGGAGGATAGAAGCAAAATTCTAAAAAGTCTTTTTATACAAATAAAACTAGATTTAATTAACTGGAGAAATAGTCATTCTTCATGAGTAGCTCAGACAAATATTTTTAAAATAACAATTTTATCAAAACTAATTTATATATTATTTATATTGGCTTATTATGTTACCAAGAAAACGCTTTACTGAATTATAAAAAATAAGAACAAAATTAATTTAGAAGAACAAAAAGGCAACAATATCAAAATAACTCTTTTTGAAAATGTAAGAAAGGAATTTTAGGAGTACCAGATCTTGAACAATATTAAAAAGCTCAATGCAACAGAAGGGACATGCAACTCATAGCAGCAAGTAAGATTAACCTTGTAGTTAACAAGTAACTTGGGGTAAGAACTTATTATTAGATAAAAAATAATTGTTGAAAAGTTGGAAAATATTGGGCAGAAACTGTGCACAAATATATTACACTATTTTACCTAGATAGGGTAAAAATGGAGACATGACCTAAATATAAAGAAAGATTACAAGAAAATAAATAGAACAGGGAACATTACTCATCAGACTTATAGATAAGTCAACAATTTATAAATAAGCAAGAGATAGAGAATCCTGTGAGTTATACAATGGATAATTTACATTACATTACCTTTAAAAGTTTTATGAAAACACAACAAATATAGCTAGGGTCAGAAGAAAAACAGAAAACTGGAGAGAAAATTTATGCACAGTAAGTTAGATAAAGGCTTCATATCTCAAATACATTAAAAAAAAACCTTTATAAAATCTGTGAGAGAAAATACTTCTTCAATGGTCAAAGAATATGCAAGGCAATTTTCCAATGAAGTAGTCAAAACAATTTATAATTAAGTGAAAACAAATGCTGTAAATTATTATTGATTGGAGCAATGCAAATTAAAACAACCTTGGCATATCACTTGACATCTACCAATTGGCTCAAATAAAGAGAAAAGCAACAAATGTTGGAGGGAATATGCAAAAAGTGGGACACTAATTCACCCTTGGTGGAATTGGGAACTGCTCCAACCACTTGGGGAAGCAAAATGGAATCAGGCCCAAAGAGTTATTAAAGTGCCTGTATTCTTTGACCCACAGAATATCACTACCAGGTCTATTTTCAAAGATGAATAGGGAAAAGGGAAAGGGATCTATATGCACTAAAATGTTTGTAGCAGTTCTCTTTGTGGGGGCCCAGAACCGATGGTATGCCCATCAAGTGGGCAATGAACCAAGGGTGAACAAGGTGTGACCGGGAGGGAATAGTGCTCCCCTGTAAGAGAGGATGCGCTCAATGATCTGAGAAAAACAGGGGAAGAATGCAAAGCAAAACTCCGAGAACCCTGGCTGCCAGGGGCCTTTCCTGCGGTTCCGGGTTCCCTCCCAGGCCCAGGCCTAGGTCTTCTGCAGCCTGAGCTGGGGACCCAGAAGCATTGCAGTGGGGAGAGCTTTCTGTCCCTTCTCTTCAGGGAATTACAAAGGGTGAGGCTCTACAAGAGTTAAAATGACCTGGATCTTGCCCTAAAGACAGAGACCTCAACTTTCAAAAGGAAGGAAAAAGCAGAAAAGGACACACACACACACAGAGACACGCAGACACACAGAGACACTGAGACACAGACACACAGACACACAGACACTTCTCTGAAACAGTCTGACTGAATGAGGAGGGGAAAGTTGGGAGGGAGGAAGGTTTGGGGAAGGAGCAGAGCGAGTAGGAGAAGCCAGACACTAGGAGACACACAATCCTGTCTGGGATGCATCCTCCTCAGGGAAACTGAGGGCTCTGAGAGAAGAGGGGAAGCGGGCGCTTCAGTGCCGGGGTCCGAGGTGGGTCCTAGGGGCAGGGAGGCCGACCTCCGGGCCGCTTTCAGGCTGTGTAAAACTCTTCTCTGGTTCTGCTCCCCTTGAGGACCCCGTCCTCTTCCTCGTAGGAAATCCGACTGCCAGGGCCAAGCGAGCTGCCACAGACAAACTGTCCCCAAGGTGAAAGGAGCAGGCTTGCTACTTTGCATCCCAGAGTAACCTCAAGACCGCTCCAGGCAACAATTGCCCACTTCCCAGAAGGCACTGCGCCCCTGCAGCTGCCACAGCGCCTGGAGCTCAGCCCGGAGCTCAGCCAGACATGGCCAGCTCTGGGAGCTCGGGACCCCGACAGGGGCCGTCGCTTGGTAAATGAGCTCGCCCCAAGATGGCACAGACGGGGGGGGGCTGATCGCTCCCCCAAACCGTATAAAAAGGACACCCAGCCGTGGCCGAGCACGCCCAGCTCTAACCTGGATTGGGGCGGGAGGGATGCTCTGGGC
>JAJPUD010015945.1:0-35648 GCA_023553655.1 Myrmecobius fasciatus | reverse complement strand
TTATTTATTTTGTGGTTTGATTTATCAAGTTCTGAGAGAGGGAGGTTGAGATCCCCCACTATTATAGTTTTGCTGTCTATTTCTTCTTGCATCTCTCTGAACTTTTCCTCTAGGAATTTCCATGCTATACCACTTGGTGCATATATGTTTAGTATTGATATTGCTTCATTATCTATGGTGTCCTTTAGGAAGATATAATTTCCTTCTTTCTCTCTTTTAATTAAGTCTATCTTTGCTTTTACTTGGTCTGAGATCAGGATTGCTACCCCTGCTTTTTTTTGTTCACCTGAAGTATAATAGATTCTGCTCCAGCCTTTTTACCTTCACCCTGTATGTATCTCTATGTTTTAGATGTGTTTCTTGTATACAACATATTGTTGGATTCTGGTTTTTAATCCAGTCTGCTATCTGCTTCTGCTTTAAGGGAGAGTTCATTCCATTCACATTCACAGTTAAAATAACTAATTCTGTATTTCCTGCCATATTATTTACCCTAGCTTATGCTTTTCCCTTTCTTATCCCCTTTCCTTCCTCCCTACTATTTTGCTTTTGATAACCACTTCCCTCAAACAATCCTTCCCCTTTAGAGCCCCACCCACCCCTTTTTTTCCCCTTTCCCTCCTATTTCCTTATAAGTACGTCTATTATTCCCTCTGAGCCAAATCTGATGAGATGGAGATTAACCAAATTCTCATTCCTCTCCCTTTTTTCCCCTCAATCATTATAGGTTTTCTTTGCCTCTACATGTGATGTAATTTCCCTTATTTTACCTCCTTTTCCTTTTCTTCCAGTGTTATCCCTTTTCTACCTCTAATTTCTTTTTCAGTTTATCATATCATAATAATCATAAAATCTCAATAATCATATCATAATCATCATAAAATCACAGTAATCATATCATAATCATAATGTCATAATAGATTCATAAAATCAACCCTCATTCTATATGTATCTATAACATAAATATAGTTCTCAAGTGTTTTTTTGTTTTTTTTTTTTCTTACCTTTTTATGTTTCTCTTGTGTTCTCTGTTTATAGATCAAATTTTTTGTTCAGTTCTGGTCTTTTCAGTAGAAATAGGTAAATTCTCCTATATCATTGAATGACCATCTTCTTCCCTGGAAGATAATGCTCATTCTAGCTGGGTAATTTATTCTTGGCTGTAATCCAAGTTCCTTTGCCCTTTGGAATATCTGATTCCAGGCCCTTCGATCCTTCAAAGTAGTAGCTGCTAGGTCCTGTGTGATCCTAATTGTGGCTCTCTGATATTTAAATTGTTTCTTTCTGGCTTCTCATAATATCTTTTGCTTAGTATGATAGTTCTGGAATTTAGCCACGATATTTCTGGGGGACTTAATTTTTGGGTTTCTTTCAGGAGGTGATTGGTGGATTGTTTCAATAAGTATTTTGCCTTCTTGGTCTAAAATATCAGGGCAGTTTTCTTTTATCATTTCCTGGAAGATAGTGTCTAGGTTCTTTTTTTCATCATGGCTTTCAGGAAGCCCTATAATCCTTAGATTGTCTCTCCTAGATCTATTTTCCAGGTCAGTTGTTTTTCCTAGGAGATATTTCATGTTTTTCTCTATCTTTTCATTTTTTTGTTTTTGTTTGACTGATTCTTGAAGTCTTGATGAGTCATTCATTTCCAATTGTTCGATTCTAATTTTTAATGTCTTATTTTCTTCAGTTTCTGTTTTTAGTTCCTTTTGCAATTGACCAATTGCATTTTTTTGTTCATTGCATTCTTTTTCCATTTTTTTCTATTTTATTTTGTAGTGATCTCATTTTGTTTCCCCATGTTTCTTCTAACTCTCTTTTCAGATTTTTTATGCAGTCTTCAAAGAAAGCCTTGTGACATGGAGACCAGTTTGTGTCTCTCTTTGGGGCTTTTTCTGGAGTTGCTTTACCTTTAGGGGCCTCAGGATTTGAGGTCTGTTCTTCCCTCTCTCCATAAAAGTTGTCTATGGTGAGAGCTCTTTTTGGTTTTTTATTCATTTTTTTTAAAAGGTATGAGGTCTGTTTAAGGTAAAGGTGGGACAGCTGCTTTAATTTGCCCTGGGGCAGTTCTGCTGATTGAGTTATTTCAGGTACTGGGCAGTTCTGCTGATTGAATTATGTCAGGTGCTGGGCAGTTCTGCTTTAGTTCACCCTGGGGCAGTTCTGCTGATTGAATTATTTCAGGTACTGGGTAGTTCTGCTGATTGAATTATTTCAGGTGCTGATCAGTCCTACTGATTGTTCACCCTAGGGTGCTGTCTAATGGCAGCTAGGTCTGATGCTCATCAGGGGTTCAGTGGTTCACAATCTACCCCCCACAAAAGGCAGACCCTCCAAGCCACCTGCCCAGAATCAGGACAGATAGGCCCAAGAGCCCCGCAGAAGGCTCCCAGGTGTGTGAAAAGCACAACGCTCCCCCTCCTGTTTCGACTCCTGTTCCGACTCCTGTCCCAGAGTCCTGCTCCAGCTCCCTGCCCTGGTCTCCCTGTGCTGCAGTCTGGGTTCAGCAGACCACCCCCCTGCCCATTTAAGACAGACCTGTTTTGAAGTTCTTCCAGAGTATCTTCTTCTAGAATCATGTTGTCCTCCAGATATTGTGGATTTTTTTGCTTCAAAATCAGTCTAGAGGCTTCATATGTTGTTGGTTTGAGGGAATGTTAGAGGAGGTTACAGAGACTCCTGTCTGATCTCCACCATCTTGGCTCCACCCCCCGGACTGCCATCTCTAATTAGAGAATATCAAAAATTAAAGGAATATCAAAATGAAGATCACATTTGAGTCACATTCCTAACTGCCAACAGATTGTGTGCGCTCATTTTGCATAGTCATTTCAAAAAACCAAAGATTTAGAAAACTGTTTGATTTCCTTTTGTCGCTGTATAGTTATGTAATTTTAGAGACATCTCTAGCTCCTGCCTTTGCTTTGTAGCAGAGATATGCAGGGCATCTCCATAAGCCTCTGTATGTGTTTCTGCTTGGAGTGTCAAAAGACTACTTTCAGTACTTTTTACTTTTTACTTTTACAGTATTTTTCTCCCTACTTTTTTACATGAGAAACCATTGTCCAGGCTCTTCTGGTTGGTGAACTTCCAACATATCTTCTCTGGATGAAAACCTTTTTATTTCCTCATATGAGACATAAACCCTCTTTTCAGGGTTTTTATCTTCTATTAGAATATAAGTATCTATCTATCTATCCATCTATTTATCGTCTCTCTCTATTATCCACTTATCTACTTCTCTATCATCTATCTATCCATTCATCCCATCTATTTCTCTCTCTATATTTGTCTGTCTTCTACTTATTTACCTCTCTATCATCCATCCATCTCTCATCTATCTGTCTTCTATCTTCTACTTGTCTGTCATCTACCTGTCTCTCATATATATACTTATCTACCAACTTGTGTTCATCTTTTTTCCATTTTAAATCCTTTATTATACTTTGCTGCACGATCTGAGATTGGTTAAATACAATATATTTTCAAAATTTTTAAAAACAGTTTCCAGATATTTATATGCAAGTGACCATGAAAATATTTAGCATTTAATTTTTTTGTGGAAGGAAGAGAGTTCTGAATAGGTAATAACATGAAGAAAACAATCACTTTGTTTCTATCTTCAGACATATACATTTTAAATATATGTTCCAAACCACAGTACATAAAATCTTTTGCCAAGATGAATTGGTTACTGTCTGTTTTGTCAGAGTGCCATAGTAAGAAAATAGTTCACTCAGGTGATTTAGCTCATCATAAAGTAAGATTAACTGGTAAAAAGAGAATTGAGATTTATAACAAACCTTAATGTACAAATCTGAAATGGAGGAAACTTCTGTGAAACAGCTAAACTTGATGCTCCATGTAACTAGAGATTCTGAAAATGAACACCATGCTTGTGAACTCAGTTACATTTGAAACCTTTTCTTTAGCATTTGAATGAAGACTTATACTCAGCATTAAGCAAAATTAACACAAAAGCAATGGATATTTTTCCTGGAACAACTAAGCTTTTAGAATCTGAATTTTAACTGTTGATGTTGCTGATTACAATATGATGTGTTCATATTTGTAATAGTAATCCACTGCCCTTGTGAGCAAAAGAGACTATCTTGGTCCATTGTCATTGAGGAAGAAGCATGAGATAATGGAAATAGGGTTGGGCCACTAGTCAGAAGATCTAGCTTTGCCATCTGCTATCCAGGACAGACAAATTGAGCAAATCACAAGTGGGTTTTAGTTTTTCAGATCTTTCCAGATCTAAAATTCTGAGATTCTATTATGATTTTTGCAATTATGATGGCACACTTGCCTTACCCAGACTACCCATCACCTTGGTAGAAATAATTTCACTTCCCTAGGCCTCAGTTTATTCGTCTAAAATGAAGGGATTAGATTGGATGCCTCTGAGAGCCCTTCCAGTTGTAGTTATCTGACCCATTCAAGCCCTTTCCTAGTTATGGTTTATATTTTCAAGGGCAGATGTTTTCTGGAACTGAACAATCACATGAAGCTAACTGGTGTTTATAGGCAAGTTATGACCTTGCCCTCATTATCACTGGATTCTAACTATCCGAATTAATTGTCCATCATGATGAGCAGACAGGGAAGGAATTGGGGCACATGCCTTACTTGGCAGTGATGCATGGAGAAGTCTGGGAAATTGCAAATCTGATTAAGCACTAAGTCCTTTATATTCTCTCTTCTTTTACTTTTCTAGGCTTTCTTCCTTTGTTACAGATATTGAACTAATATCAGAATCATGCTGTAATCAGACCTAGAGTTTACTTTTCTTATAATCTGCAGGAACTCCCTTCTTAAAAGAGGCTAAACTTTTGTTTTCTCTTGCCTTTTAAAAATTTATGAAAGAATATAACAAAGCAGTTGTCAGGAGGACCTCCCCCCCAACTTTTTTTTTTCTTCTTCCCTCCCTTCCAGGTTCACCATAGTCTGGTTAATTCCAGACATACAAGGGAAGTTGGGTTAACCAGATTTGGTCCTTAGCTTTTTTGGCTTAGGAACCTTTATTAAACTTGAGTAAAAGTGTTTTTATTGCATCTGTTTTTATTGCAACCATGGCTTTGTTTAAAATGAGTTCTTGAGCTAGGCATTAAAAAAATAAAAATAAGACAAACTTGGAGTCATGTAGAAAAGTGTATAGTTTTTCCAGGTTTTTAACTGGCTACATCTTTCCCATGTGATTCCAAATGGGGTTGGTGGTGGGTGGGTAGGACAACTCCTGAGTCAAAGCCAGCTGAATTTGGCAGAGTGCCATCATTCCACAACATTCAAGAACACAGACCAATAAAAACAAAACTTCCAAGGTTTGTTAAATTTAGGACTTGAGCTGATTCACCTTAAGGCAAGTAGAGACTAGATTAGATCATGTGGAATTTTGTGCTGCTATACTATTGGCAAAATTTGATAATTAGTTAATTGTTTATAAAGTGTTTTGGTCAATCTTAGGATTACATATAGTTTATTAATTTTTTAAAAATCTTTTTGATAAAGCCAGGTTAAGGTCATACATAACCCATGTTTCTCGAAATTTTAGTGGTATTCAAGTAGATTCTTGAATCTAATTATTTCTTAAATAGAGCATTTCTTAAATATTTCTCTTTACCTTTCAGCTCAACATAATGAAATAAAGTGAGAATGAAATACCATGAATAAATCTATTTGCCCATTCCCTGACCCTCAAAAATAGGTACATTCCTTCCTCCTCCTGCTTTATTGGAAAGTCCTGCAAAGCCCTAAGAAAAACCCAAGATTAAGCTTTGCATGGATGCATATTTATAGTGGGATTGGCTTTTTTTGGCCTTGTCAAAGTGTGAGGGAGAGAATACAGAATTGAAAATAAAATATTATATATGTATATATGTAAAATATATATATATAATGTCAAATGTAATGTAATAAAAATTGCATTCAGTTAAAAAACAGACTGAGGGAAAATGACAATCCCTTCTAAATAAACAAAACAAAATATTTGTATCAGACTTCTGATTTTATTGGTATGGGGGGGCTCCCTATAAGGAAATTCATTTTCTTAGCACTTATCACAGTGCCTAGCTCGTAGTAGTCATTTAATAAATGCTCATTGACTCATTAATCTCTTTATCAATGCAGATGTACAATTTAGAATCTTAGAAAGTGGCCTGGGGGGGGGGCTGAAACATTAATGATTTACCCAGAATCACAGAGCCAGTGTGTCTAAGGCAAAGTCTGAACTCCAGCTCTTCTGACACTTCCTCTAAAATGATAGACGCAGATGCCAGGAATACAGCAGGACAGAAGAAAGGAGCTTAGTGCACATACACACCTTAGCTTCCTCATCCCTCCTCTGAAGGCTTTTACCTTAGTTGCCAGGTGTAGCAGGTAGAGGCAGGAATGATGTGGTAAAACACAGTCAGAAAGAGATCTATTGGTTTGGCTTCTTTAAATGAGTTTCTTTTCTTTTGTCAGGAAAATGAGGTTACTATATACCTATCATTTACCTCCTTCATGTCTGGGATTAATTAACTAAAAGTCTATAAATTTGCTTGAGCTTTTAAGAGAAAGGTGCCATTTAAATATAAATTACTGTGGAGATTGCATCTCACATGTCAAACATGCATGGTTAACTCTATGTCTTACATGTAAGTTATGCCTTCCTTCAGGTTATAAAGATGAAAATCCCTCAATCGACCTTCTTTCTTTGACCCAATAGTACAGTGGAGATTTATGAAGCAATGTGCAGCACCAGAGAGAAGAAAATATACTGGGCACAGATAATGTTTTCTATCTGTAAGTTTAATTGGGTGCTCAGAGAACTAGAGCTTACCTTCCACTTTGCCTGTTTCTATCCTGTTTTCTGGAATATTTTCTGGGATCACAATGGGGATTTGGATAGTAGAAGAAGAGGAGGTCTTTCACTTGTTTCATTCCATTCCAAAGGTGTCAAATACCAGCCTACAGAAGCACAAGACCCATGACATTTCCTTTTAAGGGCATCCTGAATTAGATTAATGTGTAATTGTGAAATATTTGATTAAATAAATAAAAACCCAATAAAAATAGATGCCATTTTCTAAGTCATTATCTGGTCCACAGGGATCCTTATATGTGGTTTGTCATTGTTCAGTTGTTTTCAGGTGTGACCCCATTTGAAGTTTTCTCGGGAAAGATACTTGAGGGGTTTTCCAGTTTATTTTATAGATGAGGAACTTGAAGCAAACAGAGTTAAGTGACTTCCCCAGGGTCACACAGAGTCTGTAGCCAGATTTGAACTGAGGAAGATGAGGCTTCTTGACTTCAGGTCCAATACTCTATGCACTATGCTGTCTAGTTGCCCCATGAATAGTTTAGTAACCCCCATTTGTATTTGAGTTTGGCACGATTGCTCTAAGTGTGTGGGGGAGAGGGGGAGGGGTGTTGGGAGGGGTGTTCATTTAACTCCTAGCCACTAGGGAGAACTCTGATGCTAGTTTGGAGGGAAAGAGCTTTAAAATAAGGAAGCTTTTAAGAAATGCAAATTCTGGGAGCACTCTGTTTATGAGTCTTGTTAGAAAACATTTTCCCTTCCTTTTTTGATCAGTCAAGAGAAAAAAAGATTTTAATATAGGTCAAAGAGTTATACATACTATTTTACCCTTATAAAGGTCCTCAAATAGGGACATTCACCTCAAATCCATTGATAAGAGATTGAATTGTAATTTCTCCCTTTTTACAATTTGACTGTTCATGGAAAGTTTGCTCACTATCTTTTCTGGAAACTTTGAAATGGTGGGAATGGGTTTCAAAATATTTAACATTGAGTAAATTGTGGCCATTTCCATATCCCACCTAACCTGACACCTTCTCCCCAAATTAATTACAGTATAATAGAAATTTTATAGTACAATAGAAATTCACATCTCTGTCCTAAGCTCCTCAATGGAGAATATAACTGTGTTAGGTATGGTTACTGCTACTTCTAGCCAGACTTCAAATTTGCTTATCAACCTTTGGGAGGCTGGGATGCCCATACAATGGCAAAGAGCTGAATTTCCTTTTCCTTTTTAGATGAGTAGGAACTGAAGTAGAGATTATGATTCTGGCAGAAGAGGAGCTCCTCTGGAAAGGCATATACAAAGCAGCCCTAGGGGAAAAGTCCTAACGATAACTCCATAAAAGGAGACTTTTTAAGGGTCTCAGCTGATCTATATTTTTAGAAAACTGTTTTGACTCAGCCTGCCTGACTGCAATAGTAATGTCAGAAACAGCAGTGAAAGGGAAATAAACATGGTTTTGTGATCTTTATTTTTATGCCTCTCATGAAGCTTAGGGTGGTGCAAATCATGTGTGACAGCCTTTGATTAGCAGCTGTTCCTCTCCCCTCTGATCAGAGACATTTATCTGAAATACTGTTCATGCATCCCAAATGGACTGATCCAATCTCATGTTAGAAGGAATTCATCTGTAGAGAACACTTTGTCTTTCTTCCTCCCAGAAGGCCATTCTGGTCTGAAAGTGAGTCGGGCTGCCACAATACAGAAGGAGAAAATTGGAGCTCCTAAAGTAGAGTCTGGATGAGCACAGAAGAATGCTGAGCACAGAAGAATGTTGTAGAAATGGTACAAATTGGATTAAAGAATCTTTGAGATCCCTTTCAACTATGTGACTCTATAATTCTATACATGTGAATCTAAATCAGACCTGCAAGAAAGTCCAAAGTGATCTTTGGCCAGAAGGCCAAACATCCATCATTCACCCTCTGAAGGTTACCCACTGAGAGGATCTTAAGTCTCATTTAGAAAGTGAATGTGATTCCTTGGAAGGACCTTGAAATGCCAGCTTTGTAGATATATGCTGTTGTTTAGTCATTTCAGTTGTGTTCAGCTCTTCATGATCCAATTTGGGTTTCTTTTGGCAGATATACTGGAATGGCTTGTCATTCTTTAGCTCATTTTATAGATGAGGAAACTGAGGTAAACAGAGTTACATGCTTTGTCCAGGTAGGTCACAGCTAGTAAGTGTCTAATGCCAGATTTAAACTCAAGAAGATGAGTCTTCTTGACTTCTTCCTGACTTCAGGTAGGCACTCTATTCACTATACCAACTAGCTACCCTTGTGGGCATATACCCAGATATTAATATTAAGTACTCTCTTTTTATTTCCCTGCTCAAAAACCTCTAATGGTTCTCCATTGGTTATGGCATACATTCAAATTACTTAGCCTGTTTGTCAAAGTGTTCTGTATTCTGGCCCCAGTACACATTTCCCCAGCTGCTTGCTTGTCCAACCCATACTTACACTTAAGCTAAACAAACATAGCTCACTGCTTAAGGAATATGCATTTTACATGTACGAATGAAGCAAATATAATTGTTGCTATTTCTCAATGAAGTTTTCATACTTTTCAAATGTTCACATGGTTTCACAAATGGTTTCATTATCTGTTTAAATTTAATCATGGCATCTCAGTAGCTCAGTAAATAGAATTTGGGACTTGGAATCAGGCTAACTGAGGTAGGATTTCACCACTCAGTTTCCATTTTCTCATCTGGAAAATGGGGATAGTAATAGCACATATTTCACAGGGTTGTTTGAGAATTAATTGAAATAATATTTGTAAAGTATTTTTCATACCTCAAAGGGATATATAAATCATCTTTAACATCATCACTGTTATTATTATTATCAGTAATAATTTAGTAAAAATTATAGTTCTCTTCAATCTATTTTCAGTCTTTAGGGTTTATTGTTTGTGGAAAGTTGGTATTCTGTACACCAAGTGAAAATGGGGCCAATCTCTTGATTTCCTCTATTACTTTCATCTTTTTCAGTGGCTTTCAATATAGGACTCATTTTCCCTTCCTTTCACTTCTCCTATCTTTCCTTTAAGTTTATTTAAAACTATATTATATCTTGAGAGGAAAGAGGAGGCTTTATTTACATATATGTATGATAATATTTTATGTTTTTTGAACATCTTAACAATATAAAAGGTTCAGTAATTGTCTACTTAATGTTTTTACACATTTTAATGTAGAGATGTTAAGTAGTCTACAATACTCTCTAGTATGGCCAATACCAGATTAAAATGTGATTGGTAAATGTTTAATAAAATAAAAATTTGTTACAACACGGATAATGTTTTGAGTTTGAAACCATTGCTTTTTAAAAAAAGAACTAATTGTGATCATCTTAAAACTCAATAGAAACAATCAAACTGGATAGAAACAGAGACCTCATAGTCCTTTTGGAAACTAATCAGGAAATGTACAATGGATGACAGATGGAAATGTGAAAAGTTTCTGTCATCCTTGATATTTCTGAAGGAAAATAATTTTAACTATCTTGAAAGAAGTACTTCCAAATAATTTTCTGTCAGCTATTCCAGATGGCCTGACAGTTCTCTGTTGGAGTTGATGTGATCTCTTAAATACCTGAGGGGAAAGGGGGAATCTCTTCTTTGTTGATGTTCCAGGATATGGATCAAGGAGAGATTCTCTAGAGCTATGTGTTTTGTAAGGTGCCACCTGTGCTATCTGACTCACTGTCTACATTAAAACACTTATACAGTGTGCAAACTCTATGGTCTTTAAAAAATACATGAAAGAATAGAAAGTTTTTCATACATATGTATTTGTACATAAACAAATAAACAATAAATATTTTAAAATACTTTGCTTCCTAGATTTGTTGTTACATTGTAGAAAATATTTTGTGAAAGGTGTTGCTTATTACATAAAGAAACAAATGAAATTACTATAGAAGTTTACTGTAAAGTATAGGATTTTCAACTTTTCAAGGGCAGTGAACTAGAGAGCAAAGAGACAATTTTTCTTGCTGACCAAAGCTCTTTTCTTATTATGATCTATGCAGCAGAATCTTTGGCTTTTTGTGTGTGAGATAGAATCTCTTGCCAGTCTGATGAAGCCTATGGACCCCTCTTTAGAATAATATTTTTATGTATACTTTTTAAAATTTTACATGACAAAAGGAAACTGATTATGCTGAAATGAAAATTTCAGAATATTTTTAGAAACAAGTTCACAAACTTGTTAAAAAATAATGGGTAACAAATTAAGAACCTTCAATTTATGGGGAAATTATTGTGCCAACTTATCTCCATCCTTGGATAAATACATGAATTGGGTTGTGTGCAATCCTAAGTGCAAATTGTAGCCCATCTATATCATCTCATTCTGTGTGATTCTTGTTCAGTGTTTTCCTGTAGCATTTATATTTTTGCCATTTTTCCACTGTGCCCCCTTTTTTGTTGAAGTTACCAAATAGCAATGTATATGTTGACTTAAATGGATATTACTGATCTCCTTATTAGAATTTCTATTCTTATCCTCTGTTAGAGGTCTCAGTGTATAAACTGCTGTTGCCTTCATGCTGATCTGTTGCTTGAGCACCTTATATATACTACCGTATCTGATACAGAGAGCAATCAATTGCCCCATGAAATTATATTTCTTGTTCCTTTGGATGCATAATTAAATAAACTTTTTTATTTGCCTCTTTGAGGAAAACATGTATGCCTTACTTTTATTTATCTACAACTTCTTTGTGTCTTCTGGTTTAATTTATAGTGAGAAGTTAACTTGGGCATGATTCAGTTCTTCTAATAATAATTCATTAGTCATTTGATAAAGGTTACACATTAGTAAGAGCAGTTAAAATCTGTACGTGTAAAAACTGTGTGATTTTAAAGACCTTCTGTTCCTCTTTCCACCACTCTAATACTACAGAAGGAGATGCAATAGACTAAAAGCCATCTTGTATGCCTCATACCATTCCCATAATCCATCTATTTCATGAGTTGCCTGGCCAAAATTTTACCTTCCAGTGTTCAATCTTCTGGTGATTAATTTCTCCTCGCTTTCTTAGGCTGACCTGTTGATAGTAAACATAGTTGATTGTTTAGCCAATGCTGCAAGCCTTCCCAGCTTGGTAGAGCTTGCCAAAACTTGTCTTACAGTGGCATAATTTTTGATAACTCAGTCAGTTCCACATCACAGTCACACACTGAAGTAGGTGTTTTGTGGAGACTGAGCCACTTTAAATCTCTGTTCTACCCAATCTGACTATAATGACCCAAACTTGTAGCCAAATCTTTTTCTCTTTTGCTTTTCTGGTAAAAATAGTATTAGTTGAAATAAATTATCCCGAATAGGTAACATTTTTATTGTCAGCTTCATGATGTCTCCTTCAAAAATCCCAGAAAATCCTAATTCCTGTATAAACACATCACCTCAAAATAGGATGCTTTATTAGTTCTCAGAATAAGCCCCAGCTGATTTGTGATTTAGTCCAGCCAAAAATTAATTTACATTACATTAATTAATTAACATTAATGCAACATTAATTGTTGCAATCCCAAGCTAATTCTTAGTCAGTTAATAATCCCTACAAGTAATGGTGGGCTAGTGGTGATCTTACCACATATTCCCTTTAAGCAGTATCTGACTGATCCCTATGTTCTTTCCTTAGGAAAGGGCATCACATGATCCTTGATAAAGAATGACAGAAACAGGTAATATATAATTCCTGAGGTACAGGGATGGCACTTCAGAAACTCCTCTTTTGCATCATAGACCAGCCTTAGGATAGCCTCCCAAAAACATATTCTCCCAGTTCAATTAACATCATTTACTTTGCATAATTTGCCTGTGCCTCACCCAAAGAATAAAAAATATGAGAACTAAGAATTTAGAGGGAGTCTTTCCCAAATATTGTATTTCACATCATTTCCTCACTTAGTCTTTGGCAGTTGTATCATCTCCACTATATCCCTGTGGTAATAACACACTCTAAAGCTATTTGCCTCTCAGATTCAAATATAAAAATAAAACATTTTATATGATTTTTAAGACCCTTCATAACTTGTGCTCTCCCCACATTTTCCTTACAAGCTCTGGGATCCAGTAACACTGGATTCCTTGCTCTTCTTCATATAAGACATGCCAGTTCTTCAGTCTGGGCATTTTCACTGGATGTCCCTCATGCTGGAATTTTTTGCCCTCTCATCTCTGCCTCATTATTGTGCCAGCTTCCTTCAAGGTTTAGACAAAGTTGCCTTTCTCATCCCCTTTGATGCTACTGAATTATCTCTGTTGATGACCCCAATTGATCCTGTATTTATCTTGTTTGAATATCATTATTCTTATGTCTTCACCCTCCATTAGGCTGTGAGCTGCTTAAGGACAGGGACTGTCTTTTGCCATTCTTTGAATCCTTAGCACTTAGAATGGTACTTGGCATACATTGTGCTTGATAAATTTTTGCTATTCGTTCTTTGTTCTGCAAGATGCCCAATGACATCAGGAGGATGAAATCCTGACTTGCAAGTGAATTGGTTTTAAGTGAGGCAGGGCTGGACAAAGTCATCAGCTTCACTTTCTCCTCCATATCCAGTGATATGACTGGAAATAGCCCCCTGATAAATGTTTATTGATGGGTTCAATAACTTCTATTTTTAGTACATGTAAGAATATAGTGTGTAGGGCGGTATGACAAATTCACATTTTCATGTTGCTCAGCTTGGCATGGACTTACAGCATTAAACTGTCTATTGCTGGTCCACTATATAGTTCACCCTCCTTCCATGTCCAGGAATAAGCTATCTCTGTGCTCTTCCCTAAACATTTGGAGAAACAGCCATTCTTTCTATGACACTTATTAAATCATCTTCTTTAGACCTCAAGTCAAAACTACTTTTTTTATAAGTATATGGAGTTCTAACTAGAACTAATTAATTGGTTAATCTATCCATAAGCATATACTAAACACCTACTAAATGTCAAGCATTGTGATAGGCACTGAGTAGTTTCTCTATGAGAGTAGTTTCTGCTCATAGAAATTCTCTCTTTTCTCTTTGATTTCAGAATCATTCCATCAGTTTACCTGGACTGATCCTATCTTTGCCAGCACTTTTTGTCCCACTACTATCTTTCCATCTTTTTCTTTCTTTTCTCTCTATTCAGATGATTGTTAATATCCTCATATCCCTTTACACACGCACACACACACACACACATACACATAAGCATGTGTATATATCTGTGTATATGTATCCTTTGGCTCTCCTGTATCAGCACAAAGATATATTACTCCAGTTACATTAGCATGCTAAAGAATCTTCCTTCAATTCATCTGTACTGCCATTTTGCTTCAACTTGCATAGAAAAATCACTTATTGGCAATTTAATTATGCTTTCTTCTCTATCTCCAGCCAGATTGGACATTCCCTGAAATCCACTGTAATTGGTACAGAGGCATTTCTCATTGGAGAGCTTCTCTAGCATATTGTATATGTGAGCCACTTGTCCCTTTAATGGTATCATCAATGTCACTGTGTGGTATCAGCATGCTTGAGGCCTCTCCAAGGATAACTGGGGAGTGAATTAGGCTGCAGATGATGGTATTTCCCATACTGTAGGTAGATCGCTTTTTAAAACTAAAATGAAGATAACAGTGCTTGTTATAGCTTTAGCAAGAGTAAGAGCAAAGGTTATTGTCTGTTTTCCATCAAGCAGTGTGTCTCCTGGGTTGATAGTGATGATTTACTTTTCTATTTTATCATTCTTACTGACTCCATTTACCATCACACAAATCCTTTGGGTCCTTGACTGTGACATTGGCAATTCCTGATGGCCTAATTCACTTTAGCTTTTCACTTGAGCCTTGCTTATAGGAATAGATATTTACTTTTTTATATGCAGCATTTAAAATTTACCCACAAACCTCATAAATTCTCGTAGAATCTTTGACTTACAGGCAATATTAGATATCACCCAGACCAATCTCTCATTCAGTGCAGGAATCCCCTGAAGACCAGCCTTAGACTGTGGTCATCCAGATTCTGTTTGAATACTTCTAGTTAAAAAAAAGAAAGCTTAAGACAGCCCATCCCAGTTATGACTGCTTTAAAAATATCACTGATGAAGATGTGGAAAGGATCTCTGAGGTCATCAAATAAAATTCCCATAATTTTTATTAATGAGGAAACTGAAGACCACAGAAGTAAGATGATTTCCCGACTTTCACCTGGTTAGCTATTCAGACATCTCCTCGACGGTTCCAGGACAGCTTTTCCTGTTTCCATTTGGGGTTTTATTAGTAAAGATACTGGAGCAGTTGTCATTTCCTTCTCTAATTCATTTAACAGATGAGGAAATTAAAGCAAATAAGGTTATATGACTTGCCCAGAGTCACATAGGTAGTAAGTGCTTGAGGTTGGATTTGAACCCTAAAAGATGAGCCTTCCTGACTCCAGATTTGCCTCTCTGTGCACTCTGTTGGCCCATAGCTGCCCACTCTTTTGGTTACAATTGGCTATAGATGATATTTTTTCTCATGCCAGGAGCAAAATTGAGTTTTGAACCCAGATCTCCTCACTATTCAACATGCTTTCCATTATATTGAAGAATTCTCAACAAATATCACGCAGAAATCTTCTTTCTTATAACTCTGTTCCTTTCTTCTTGGTAAGAAGTTCAAATCCCTTAGGAATCAATATCCTTGATACCTAATCCCATGGCCTCTGGAGCGCATTCTTACTCATCATTTGTTCTACTGGGACACTCCCTGGTTTCTTTCCAATGTCAATATCCTGTATGATACCCTAATTTTAGAAAATTATTCTTTGTTGTTCCATGAAGAAAATTATTCTTTGTTTCAGGCAGCAGAAAAGACTATTTTTTAAATTTATGGTTTAGATAAACTTAGAAGA
Organism: Myrmecobius fasciatus; assembly: GCA_023553655.1. NCBI lineage: Eukaryota > Metazoa > Chordata > Mammalia > Dasyuromorphia > Myrmecobiidae > Myrmecobius > Myrmecobius fasciatus. The sequence goes on along the minus strand of JAJPUD010015945.1, from coordinate 19,944 downwards.
ATGCAGTGCCTATGTATATGTGTACAGGTATATATGTATTTATGTGCATATATAAATACATATGTGTATGTGAGAGAGAGGGGTGTATATATGTATGTAATAATTTTGATTGTGATTTTTAAGGTAGAATATGGTATGTTAATTTTCCTTTCTGAATTAAAGAATTTAAAACTTCAATAAAAATGATTCTTTGTCCCTCATTTTATCATTTATCCATTTTGAAAGGAGATTTTTGTTTACCTAGTGAGCCATCTAGCCAGCCCTTTGGGCTATTTTTAAATAAAATAACATTTCTAAAATTTTTTCTATGTTTTATTACATTGCCTAGCCCATTGTAGGTACCATGTAAATAGATGTTTATTCCTTCCCCTCTTCTCTGAAAACAGCCTAACGTGGACAGTCAGTTCTTAACAAGTTCTTTTAACCACTTCAGGCTGAAAGCTATGAATATCATAGTTGGATGATCAATAGTTATTTTTCCATATTTGATATAATTATTTTTAAAATTTGAACTGGTAACAGCAAAAACGTAGCAAAGGCTCTTCTCTGTGTGGGAGACTCCTTAGATTAATAATAACATACCCTGTTGTTTCTATTTTTTCACATTTATTAAGTATCTACTATATGCCAGACACTTTAATGAGTGGGAGATACAATGACAAAATTGAAACACTTTGTCCTCGAGCTCATTGGATACAGTAGCAGGTCTGGAGTCAGGACACCTGAGTTAAAATCTAGCCTCAGACACTTACCTCTGTCAACCTCAGTTTCCTCATTTGTATAATGGGAGTAATATTAGCACCTACCCCAGAGGGTTGTTGTGATGATCAAATGAGATAATATTTGTAAAGCACTTAACACAGTGCCTGTAATATGGTAGGCACTGTATAAGTATTAGCTATCATCATTATTATTCTATCAGTAGACACAATGTGTACACATAAAAAGATATAAAATACAGTTTTGAAGTGAGATGTTAGCTGAATGTGGCAATCTGAAAAGTCTCATATAGGAAGCAGTATTTGAGGTAGATTTTGAGGGAAATTGGGGATTCTAAAAAGTGCATGCTGGACACCAGGTACAACCTGTGCAAAGATTTGGAGCTGGAACATGCAATTCCATGAACTTCTATGAAAAACCCTCACTCTGAACATGGCTTCTCAACTATACAAAAACAAAACAAAACATAACAAAAAATACAACTCAATGAGCTTATTTAGGATTGAAGTATAAGTTTTCCACCATTAAAAATTATAATCATAATAAGCAAGCCCACATGCTGACTGAAGTTTGGATTGATCCTTTAACTAAGTAACTTTTGTACATTGAAATTTCAAAACAAAGTTTTTTTGGGGAAAAGGTATAATGCAATTAGGCCTATGACATAAGTATTTGTACCTTGGCCAAAACTTTTCAGGCTAGCAGGATGTTATTTGAGTTTAGACTGTCTGTCGGAAAGCTTTCATGTTCAAGTGTCAGGATTAAAACAACATTGTGTAATAAAATGTGTCTGTGAAATATAAATGTCCTTGTCTCAATATTGTTTTATGTGAGTACATCTCTAAGCTGAACAGTGAATGCACAAAAGATTATGACATTTTTAAACTGTCCTCCATGTACTGCCAAGATACTTCCTTAGGGAACTTGCTGGTTATTCAAGTTTGAAGTCTGACCTTGAACCTAAGGGTTAAAGCAAAACAGATTCTATTTCTGGTTTTTGATTTTGTTTTTTCAGGAGGGCAGGTCTTTTGAAAAGCATGAAAAATCTCTGAGATAATTATTCTTGATTAGTTTGAAAATTCACTTTTGAATGGGCAGGAAGATCTACTAAACTCCAGCAGTTCTTCAGTAGGGCTGTGGTGATGTTCACATAAGACTTCATTCATATACTGCTTCATTCACATATGCCTTCATACTTGGTCTCTGGGATGCTGTCAGAAATCCAAGCAGATGAATGGATGAAGTAAAATAACCATAGGGATGGACTCCAAGTCATTAAAACAACTTAATAACACTTGATTGCAGGCATGTTTTCAAGGCTAGGGAGTTGATTTGTGGGTGGAGGTAGATGAATGATAAAGCATGGAGTCTAATGTGAATTATATAGTGACTTTTGTTCTTCAGAGGATGATGAGATATAAAGAAGGGAAGGAGATCTTCAAATTAATAGGATGTTACAATGAAGGATGGAAAGAAATTTATTCCACTCTTTTAGTAGAGTGATTCTGGGGATTTTTTTTGACTAACAGAATAACAGAAAGAAAAAAAATATTTATCAGAGAAACCCAATGTCAGGTCTTGTTTTGTTTTTCTAGCAGGGGGTAGGAAGTTTTAAGTGCATGACCTCCTACGTTACCCTAAGTGTCTATTACATGAGATTTAAGTCAGAGGAATTAGGGAATATTCTTTAGCAGTTAAAATATCTGTATAAGCAAGGATCTTACAGGTTTAGATCATTTTAAGACTATCGTTGTTTGCTGCTTAAGCCTAAACAAAAGAAGTGAAAAGAGTACAGGAATGGCAATTTAGAGTTCTGAAATCTAGCTCTAGCTGTGCCACCAAGTAGCTTAAATGGGTTTAAATCCATGATCTTGAGCCTCATTTTCCTTATCCATCAAATGGAGATAATAATACTTGTTCCCCTTATCACACAGAGATGTTGGGGAGGATAAACAAGTTAATAGATGTGAAAGTGCTTTGAAAAGTTAAAATTACTGTACAAGTATAAGGTATTATTATTATCATCCCAGAGATTTAATAATAGCTTGCCCCATACTTGTTCCACCCACTTCTCTACACACAGAGACAATGTATACATCTTACTCAAATATTGAGCTGCCAAGCTCCTGGGGTAGGAAGATATTACTATTAAGTGGGTTAAACTCAGATTTTCATTCACCAGAAAATTTTTGCATTTGATTCACTTATGTTTGTTTTCGATTGTCATCAATATTGTATTATTAGAGACACGTAATATATATAGGATGTCATGAAGATCTTAAATCTAGATTTCGGAGAAACCTCAGATGCCACTTGGACCAATGATCTCACTTTATAAATAGGGAAACTGAGGCCAGAGGACATTTAATTTGACCAAAGTCATATAAATAGTAAATATCAGACATGAGATTTGGACCCAGACTCTAGCACCAGTAAACTTTCCACTGGGCCAGATTATGACCTGCTCTGCAAAATTACCTTGAATACTGCTTTGTTGATTTCCATTATGCCTTGTATGTTTCTTTTGATACGTCAAATTGAAAGAGGCATGTGTTTTAAGAAAAAAAATATTTCATTTAGAATCTATTAGAAATTAAATAAAATTTGGTTGCTGTTTTCTTCATGTTGAGAGTATACAACTATACTGTGAGCTAGATGAGCAGAAACATGTTGCTAAATTTTATTTCCTGGAAAAGGACTGTGTCCATTATTACATCAAAGTGTCTATTGAAAAACCAGTATTTAAGAATTTCTAACATCTATTGAAGAACAAGGATCCATGGGGAGGCTTTGTTTGATAGATTCACTACATTAACCTTGAACAAACATCTTCAGGACCTGATAAATGGATTGGCAACTGAGGTATCACTACTTAGAATGTATCCATCTCATTGCAGGAACAATTGAAAGTACTGACCAATGCTGAAGATGATACATCAACTAAAATTTTGTCTACAAGCAAGTGAACTGGATAGTAATCATTGTAAACAGTTATCAGCCCACAAATCCCCAGGACTTTGAGAAGTTCGTGCAAAATCTCTAGACAAATACTGAAGCTAAAAAAAGATAAGCTAGTCATGGCAAAACAGGAGCTAAAAGATTAAAGGCTATTGCCAAAGTGAGGGAGCATGTCAAATTCAAGAGTCACGTGGAAAAGGAAAAAAAACTCCTGGTCAAATTAAAAAACAAAAACAAAAAACCTCTTAAACCTGTTTACCCAAGCCACAGACCAAGAAGAAAACAAGCAGGTTGCCCTAAGCACATCCAAACTCAGCTACCAGGATCCTAAGATTAGGATGGCCTGGTGTAAAAAGTTTGAAGTGCCAGTGGAAAAGATTTATAATAAAACTCAGAGGGAGAGATTTGTCTGGGCAATTGATAAGGCAGATGAAGAGTATGAATTCGAAGCTAACATTTCCATATCTGTTTTTGAGTCTTTGGAGTAAGGTTTTCAAATATTAAACATATTGGTCAGAATTTTATACAATGAAGTATTCTACTAAAGATGTTTTTCAGTTTTGAAAAGAAAAAAAAAGAAAATTAAAATTTTTAAAAATACCTAAAGTTTGCCACTTGAAAGATGACAGGTTTAGAAGGGATGAAGGAGGAGAGTATTCTATTTTATTTGATTTACATAAATATATTTTCAATTTATAATTTGTTTGCATTGAAGTATTTAATGACTTAGCTATACATATAGAACAGAATTCTTTACTTGATATTGATGAAACATCTAGGAATTCAGAAGAGAGATAGACCTCTCTTTCATTGTCCCTTTCAGCCCAGGTTTATAATGAGGGAATAAAGGAGTAAGTCACTAGTCAGTCCATAACCATTTACTCAGTGTCTACTCTGTTCTAAGGACTCTTTTAAGTTCTGGAGAGACAAAGAAAACTACCCTGCCTTGGGAATCAATTTTATTGCCTTTAGGATCTTCAGATGATATAGTTGCAACCAATAATAGGGCATGCCCTGTGTATTCATGCATACTCTGTGCATGTGGAAAATGGAGGAGCTATTAGGATAAAGGGGAAGATGAAAGGAAGTTATGGAGAGGCCACACAGAAAATCCTGGAGAATTTCCATCTTGAAACAAATTGCTCTAATCTAATTTGTGGCTTTTTCACCTTCTTTAGTCCCAAGCAGGAAAAGAATGAGTTCAGAACTTAAAAGTCAAGGAGACCTGAGTTCAAATCTTGCTTTAGATAACTACTGCCACTACTCCTAACCAGCTAACATTTATATAGCTCCTACTATGTGCCAGGCACTGTAATAAGAGTTTTTTTTTTTTTAACAAATATTAAGTGATTTTGTCTTACAAAAACCCTAGAAGGTAATGCGGTGTCCTATTTTATTCCCATTTCACAGATAAGAGAATTGAAGCAAATGGAAGTTAAGTAACATGCCCAGGGCAGCCAGGTATAATAGTGTCTGAGGCTAGATATGAACTCAACACTTTATAATTCCAAGGTTGCTGCATATACAGTCTATATTCCTTTCTCTTCCTTTAGCTGAGTTAATTGGGCAAGTCACTTAATCTCTCTCAACCTCAGTTTACCTATCTGTAAAATGGGTGTCAACATAGCAGTTAACTCATAGAGATATTAAGATCAAATGAGATAACATGTGTAAGGTGTTTTTCAAATCTTAAAATGCTATATAAAAGTTAGATATCATTGTTTTACATCTGAGGGAGGACTTAAAGATGAAATATTGAATGCCAAGTTTTAAAAACAGCTAGGAGGTCATTTTGACTTGAATATTATATAAAGATATTGATAAGAAATATCTGGAAAATATCTGATTAGAGTTAGATTATATGGGAATTTAAATATAAACCTTAGGTATTTATTTCTCCTAGAGACAATAGGGAGCCACTGATGATTTTTAAGCAGAAGGGAAGGGAATAAGCCTTTACAATGGGCTAGACACTGTGCTAAACATTTCTCAAATACTATACCATTTTTCCTTCTAATAACCCTGGAAGCTAAGTGCTACTATTGTCCCCAGTTTACAGTATTGGCTAGCTAACTGCTGAAGAATTTGCTAACTAGATAATAGGATCAGCACTAAATCTAGGGCTGTAGCTAGAAATCTGATATAACAAGAAAAAAGGAATGTCATATTCTCAATTAATCTTCCTTTATGGGAAACAAAAAACAGCCCACTAAAAACTGCGACACTAATGCATTATTGGTGGAGTTGTGAAAAATGCAATCATTTTGGAGAGCAATTTGGACTGAAAGGGCTATAAAACTATGCATATCCTTTCATTCAGCAGTGTCTCTACTGGATCTGTATCTCAAAGAGATTATAAAAAAAAGAAAAAGGACCCACATGTGCAAAAGTGTTTGTAGCAGCCCTTTTTACTGTGGCAAGGAACTGGAAATTGAGTTGAAGCCCATCAACTGGAGAATGGCTGAATATGTCATAGTATATGAATGTAATGGACTATTATTTTTCTCTAAGAAATGATGAGCAAACTGATTTTAGAAATGCCTGGCAAGGCATGAACTGATTCTGAGTGAAACAGGCAGAACTAAGAGAACATTGTACATGGTAACAACAAGATTATGTGATGATCAACTATGATGGGCTTTTTTTTCAATAATGTGGTGATTCAAAGCAATTCCAATAGACTTGGGATAAAAAATCCCATCCATGTCCATGAGAGAACTATGGAGACTGCATATGGATTGAAGCATAGTATTTTCACTTTTTATTTATTTTTCTTTCTCATGTTTTTTTTTCCTTTTGATCTGTTTTTTCTTGCACAAAATGACACATATGGAAATATATTTAAAAGAATTGCACATATTTAACAGTCCACCCTAAATTGAGCATGTTAAGCCTGCATGGTTCCCTTAAAGGATAAAACCCCGCATCCTGCTCTCTCCCTACTTCAGCACTTGTGCTTATTTTTTTTTTAAGAAAGAAAAAGCAAAGGAAGTTTTCTGGGCCAGTGGGGATGGCAAATGATCTGTATATAAATTAGCTTACAGAGCCTTTGAGATGATCTGTCAGCACCTTCCAGAGAAAATGTCCAGATGACACACCACAAGATTGAGGAGTATCCATGTGAATTAGAGAAATTCAGTCTCCTGGGTGCTTCTTGAGGCCATAGTATGTCAGATAAAGGACCAGGGGGATGGATAGATATATCCAGAAAGCATAAAAGATTAATGGCTGCTGGGCACTAGTGTAACCACTGAGCAAATGGTGTTTGAAAAAAGTCATTCAATTTTTTTTTAATGTGGAAAAAAGAATAGAGTAATGGTCACGGGGAAAAAAATGAGGTCATAGGAAATCTTCAAAAATGTCCTGGAAAGAATTAGGCTTTTATGAGTTTAGCATGAAGATTCTGTTCTTACCACCTGAGGAGAGGGATTGGCATAGGCTGAAGAGACTTGTGTTGGATTCTTGGCAGAAATCCCATTGTTATGGTAATATTCTTTTGCCTGAGTGTTAAGGCTTACTCTGAATAGACATTTTACTGAAGGGAAAATTCCCAGCATCCAGTCCTACTTTGTCAGGTGAACAGATGACTGAGATTGAGAGCCCATAGATGCTATTAATTAGCAATAAAAGTAATTTACATAAAGAATAATACTTTACCAATATTATGTCATATAGAAAGGCAGCAAGGAATAGTGGATAGAGAACCAACCTTAAAATCAGATCCTCTAACACATCTGGTCTCTGTGACCCAGGGCAAATTCCTGAACTGCTCAGTGTTCTACACAAGTCTTCTTAAAATTTTTCCACTCTTGACCCCTTTTTGCCTGCAAAATTTTTACATGACCCCAAGGATGTAGATATACAAAAAAGGCATACAAATCAAGCATTCATATAATAATTCATAATTTCCTGACTCCTGCATTCAGTTATGAGAACCAATATGGGGTTGCAAATAAGTTTAAGAATTTGGGTTCAAGGCAATTTTCTAAGGCTCTAGATTGTATAAACACACTGCCATCGTTTGGTAGAGGAAGTTTCCTCATTTAGTAGTTTCCTATGCCAATGAAATCACAAGAATAGTCCCAAACCTTCTCTCTTAATACTAACACTCCTCACCTCATGAGAGTATTATGGAAATAGTGCTTTGTAAGCCATAGTGTATTTTATAAATGTTAGTTACCAAACTCATTTGATCCCTATGACCAACCCTTCAGGTAAAAGTATTACTATACCCATTATTAAGATAAGAAAATTAAGACTCTGAAAAGACAAATAAATATCCAAGGTTACCCAACTAATACTTGAGAGAGTCAAATTTGAATGCAAGCTTCAAGTCCAGGCTAATTCTCACTATACCATGGGATTTTGGAGTGACATTTGTAAGATCTACAAAATTCTATCTTATCTCATAGTTATTTAAAATAACCTAAGAGTATTATCAGGGTCAGTGTGAATAAAACATAGGATAAGATACTTTCCATATATGTACATGGGGACTTCTGACTTCAGGATCACTAACAATAACCTATAGAATCAATGAAGTGGATTTGTACAGGAAACTCTTAAGAGTCTATTCTAGTGGAATAAACTGTATTATGAAGTAAAGTTTAAAAATAGGTTTAATTAGAGATTGATCTAGAATAGATTATCTTTGTAACAGCATTATTAGAATCACAGAATGTTAGATTTAAAAGGGCCTTTAGATGTCACCTGATCTTATCCAAACAAGAATCCTCTCTGCAGTACCCCTGATATTTTCTGTTAAAATACATCTAGTAGAGAGAAACTTATTCCCTAACAAAGTAGTGCATTCCATTATTTGGCAGTTTTCATTCTTAGCAAATTTTTCCTCATATGAAACCAAGTTGACCCCCTCTAACTTTCAGTTCTTTTTCTGTCCTTTAAAGTCACACAAAATATATTAGAACTGAAAGCTATATTTTATATGTAGTCTAAGACAGTGAATAGGATTCAGTAGAATTATGGCCACTCTTTCCCTGGACATTGATTTCATTAATCCATCATACAATTATGGGAGTTTTTTGGCACCCACAACATACTACTAATTTCCATTAAGTTTACAGTCAATGAAAAATTTTAAGCCTTTTTAATAATAATCATTGTTAAGGTCTTATTGGTTGTTGATTCAGATTACTTTATTTATGCATTTATTTCTAGATTAAATTTCATCTGGCCAATTTCAATTTTTTAGGATTCTGATCCTGTTATCCTATAAATTATCTCTTTTGCTGAACTTTGTGTTAATTGTATATTTGACATAGAATCTTTCTATGTCCTTCATCCAATCACTTGCAATAATTAATTTTGCAAGGTTGAAATATGTCCATAATTTTAAATTATCTGTACTGTAGCATACTTTAATCTACCTCATGGATTAGCAGATTTTATAGATTATTATTGGCTATTTTGAAGATGTCAGAAGTTCCTATGTACATACATGGAATGTGATATTTTAGTCACACTGACCCTGATAATACTCTTAGGTTGCCAAAAAAGTTCCGTCATTCATCCTACAAGCCTTTTCTCAGTATCCAGTAGGGGGTAGGGGCATACTCCTAGACACTTAAAGATATAAAGCCCAATTCCAGCCTTCATGTATTTTATAGTTTATTAGGAAGCATTCCTTCATCCTTACTCCTTTTCAGAACCTAGGGCTGATCAGCACTTTCTCAATTCTTAATGGATTGATTCTGAGGCATCCTTTACAATACACTTACCTGATTGTCCTATTTCTCTGATCATTCCTTTGATGACTTATCCCTTTTTTTCTTTTTTCCTACCACTTAATCATGGGTATTTCTCAAGTTTCTGTCCTTGGCGCTCTGCTCTTTTCTCTCTGTGATCATTTTCTCCATTACATCATCTTCTTTCAGGATTTCATCTGTCAACTCTACTTGGATGTGTCCCAAATCTCCATCTTCAATCCTGACTTCTCCCTCCTTTTTATTTTTACTTGCATCTGAGGGCACATATCATCTTGAATGTCCTTCTATTACTTGAAACATAACATGCCCCAAATTGAACTCATTGCCTTAAACTGCGCTCCCTCCCTGCACCCCATCCCCCAGCACTGGTTACTCTCATCAACGGCTATATTTTCGTCAGTGGTGCCATCATTCCAGTCTCATAGACTTAGAGCCATTGATATCTCTTTCTCCTTCATTTCTTATATACAATCTGTCACTAAATTCTATTGCTTCATCCTTTAAAGTGCCTCTGAGATTTAACCCTTTTTTATTCCTACTAGTACTGCACCATTCCAGGTCCTTTATATATTTTATATCTCCAGTATTTAGCACAATGTTGGGCTCTTTAGATTGATCATTTATCTGCCTTTGACTAAAAGCAGCATTCTCAGATCTATCCCATACAACTCTACCAGATGATTTTCAAAACAAAAACAAACCCTAATTTAATATGCTGGCCCCTTGCTCAATGACTAAAATAATAGTATTGTCACTGAAAATTTGTGTAATGCTTGCATTTTTTAAAATACCTTTCATGTATTGCAACTCTGAGTTAGGGAAAACATTATCATCCCATTGTTATAGATGAGGAAAATCATATTGAAAGGTTAGACATTTACGTGGTCATTTCATCTCACTAAATCTTTTGGTTTCTCCTTCTGTTTAATTAGATGAAAACCAATACCCTTCTGGCTCTAAATTTGTAATCTTTTGATATCCAGATCCATGCATTTTGCTCACTATACCACACTTTATATGTGTTTCAAGGCTTTCTATACTAAAGCAGCTCTAAAATAGTATCTCTAGGTGGCACAATGGATAGAATGCCAGACCTGGAGTTAGGAATACTCAACTTCCTGAAATCAAAACTAGCCTCAGAGCTATATTAGCTGTATGACCCTCAGCAGGTCACTTAACTTTGTTTGCCTCAGTTTCCTCATTTATAAAATGAGCTGGAGAAGAAAATAGCTAAATATTCCAGTATCTTTGCCAAGAAGTTGGGTCATGAAAAATTAAGACAGAAATTACTAAAAATAAAATAATAAGGCACTAGTTTAAGTGAGATTACTAAAAAGCTCCAACCAATAGAATCATAGGTCCCTGCTCTCTGGTCTACTTTTCTTAACCCAGTGTTATTTACCTTCTTTAAGTTGTAGTTCAGAAATCTTCATGGGACTTTCCCTTCTTGACAACCTGAAGAACACGTTTCCCTCTGACCCAGTCCTCCCAGTTTCTAGTCTCTTTTCTCAGTCCTCCTCCCAATGCACTATCTAGTGGAATTTCTGGCACAGTATAGAAAGGGGGTAGTTGGGGGGAAGGGTGGTCCCCAATAGATTCCAAATGCATAATTGACTGTTCCATCACACTCCCACAGACATTTAGAGGAAAAGTGAGGAATACAAAGAAGAAAAAGTAGGATATTAAACAAACAACTGCTCACTGATAACATCTTCATATGCTTTTTAGAGACCTAGGCTCAACTCCCTTCAATCATTCTGAAATAAGTAAGACTTGAGCCAATATGGTGTTTGAATATCAATTAGCCATAAATTCCTAAGATGTTCCCTCTAGCTACATCATCATTTGCCTTACCAATTATTGCCATTCCCTCAACCTTCCTCTCAAAAAGAGGTACAGGCTTCCTGATCCCCATCCCCAGGGTCTTTCTTGATCCAAATAACAATCCTATGAAAACCCACTGGATATTAGTGGTTTGAGTGATACTTTCCATCTGGGTTCCAAAACCCCAGGACCTGTTTCCATCATTCCCATATTGCCCTTTTTAGCACATTTCCCCTCCACCAAGATGGCTTGCTTTATTTTTCTCTGCAAACTGTGTTCTATCTTGTAATGCTCAACTTCCTTTTATTGTACCATAGTATCCCAAACCTCAAACTGCATTAAAACACAAGCCATCCTTGCTTGACGTTGAGAAAGAATGGTATGATATTGTATTCTAGCACCAACATAACAGTAAGAAAAGCCCTAATCTGGGAGTCAACTACTTCAAAATAGCCATTCTTCATTATAAACCAGGGCAATTTTTTAAATAATTCTCTAGCCCTTAGTTTCTTCACTTGTAAAATGAGGTGAGTAGGATCTGGTGACTTCTAAGGTCTTTTGTGATTCTTCCCTTCTTGTAATTTTATTTCTCTTGCATGGAAAGGATGTCTTGTATAAGTTAATAGTTAACTCGTTCTTTTATGTACATTTCTGAATATAATGACTTACCTCATTGTTGGCATTTTGTGAAAATAGTAACTGCAACTGGACTGAAAAGGAATTGTTACTTTTAGACTTGGCCAAAGATTGCAAATTAAAGCATATAAGTATCAGATATCCTCTTGCAAAATCATATTAGGTCTTGGTGAAAAATGAGAGTGGAACCAATTGAATATCATCAATTCAGTATCTGTTGCCAAGATAATTTAGTATAACCTCAGATAAAAATGTCACTTGTCTTCAGTGTAATCTTCAGAACTCTCAATTTTAGCCCCAGCAAGAAAAAGAACTAAGATTATAATAAGCCTTTGCCTTCTGTGGTCAGACAACAAGTAGTTTGGAGGCATTTGGATGCTCCAGGAATATAAAAAATTTCCAACAGAGCATAATAATGGGTCATGTGTGGTTCACAAGTTCATTCATTCTGCTGAAATTGACCAAAAAAATCTCTATGTTCTTTTTGCCTTGCTGAAACTGTATGTTGCTGGAGTATTCCATTTTGAATCCTGTGTAAAAAAATGATGAACGATGAAGTAAAGGCTAATAGTCACTGCTAAGAACTTCTGGATTATTTGTTTCCTACAGCAAACTTACTGTGGAAGATAGATGACTGAATTGCAACTAGCTTTTTCCAAAATGGCTTGTTTGAACAATCACAGCAACAGCCAACAGCATCAGCCTTCCTGACTGGATTCCCTCAACAAGATTTGTTAAGAATTTTAAAGGTAGAGTTGGAAGCAGACTAATCTGTACTTCCGGCTTTGCTTTTCCATTTCTTTTCCTTTTATTTTATTTTTTTTAAAGTGGGCTTGAGATTTTCATTATTATCAAACTGAGCCTTGATTGGTAAGAGAACCCAGATTAGTGCTTTATGAAATGTGATTATTTGTGTTACTGAATGTTAATTTTAATCAAAGCCTCTGTTTAGGACAACAATAGGGAGTTGTATGAGAACATTCTTTTTCTTACCTTTTCTGCAGGCTTGTTGATTGGGTCTGGCTGTGCTCTTTATCCTCTGGGCTGGGACAGTGAAGAAGTCCGGCAGACCTGTGGTTACATTTCTGACCAGTTTGACCTGGGTAAGAGTTCTCATTTGATTTCACTTCTATTTTTAAAATGTTTTGATGCTTCTTGCTTTTATATTAATCATTTACCAATATGTATTCATCCAAGTTTTATTTATTACACTTATTACAACAACAACAACAAAATTAAGCAAAACCAACTAACATAGAGAACATATTCCACAGCATATCCAATGATCCATAACTCTTATCTCTATATAAGAGGAGGGACATATGTTTATTTTTTAACTAATTTATTTTAGTTCCTTTTATTATCTTTGTTTCCTATTCTTCTTCCAAATAACTTTCTAAATTGAAAAAGAAAATACTTATAAAAATGTGTAAATTCAGCATATGATTTCCCAACATTGGCCATGTCCAAAAATGTATCTCATTCTTCATCTCAGGAAGGAGGTGGAGAGCATAACTTATTTTTAGTCTTCTAGACTCAGGCTTTATCATTGAATTGATAAGACTTCTAAAATCTTCAAAAGTTGTTTTTCTTTATAACATTGTTAGCATTGTATAATTGTTCTAGTTCTGCTGACTTCATTCTGCATCAGATCATAGAAGTCTTCCCAATCTCCTCTGAAACTATTTTATCATTTCTTCCACTATAATAATATATTCTAATGATACTGCATAGTCATTCAGCCATTCCCCAATAGATGGATAACTGTTCAAGTTTTTAGTTTTCTGTTACCAAAAAATGGTCCTTTTCTTTCCTCTTTGTTCTCATTGGGATATATAGTAGTGGTATAGTTCGGTCGGGGGGGTATTAATAGTTTAGTTTTGAATATGGTTCCAAGTTTAATTCCAAGATGTGAATTTCATTGGCTAGTCTCTTACTTTGATAATTACAATTAATCACAGTTTGACTGTCTTTTAGTATTGCTTTCATTTGTATGGTCATTTTATATATTGTCCTTCCATCAATATCAGTTCATTAAAGTATTTGTAATGCTTTGCCCCCAAATTCTTGATGTTTTTCAGTTTATTTGGCCATTCCCCATTCAGTGCACATGATTTTTGTTTCCGACTTTGTGTCATCACAAAAGTGGTTCTTTGAAAGTTTCAAGGCATTAAGGCATTCCTTTTTATCTTTGATCTTCTTGATGGTACATATGCCCAATTTGAGTGGTTATTTACTCAAAAGGCATAAATAGCTTTGTGATTTTTCTTACATAATTCCAAATAGTTTAATGGAACCAATAAACCAATCTTCAATTCTACCAACAATGCATTTTTTTCTTCCTGTAGTTCCCCTAAAAGTAACACTGTTTGCTTTTTGTCATGTTTGCCAATTCAGTGGGTTCACTTTAATTTAGTTCTCAATTCAGTGGGTGAAAACTCAGTTATTTTAAGTTTGTATTTCTTTGGATAGCCCTTAGAAAAAAGGATCTCATCCAATGTTTTTGAGAATGAAGAAAAAAGAAGCCAGTGAAAATGACATATACCAACTGAGTATCCCCAAATGAATATATTCATTGTTGAATAATCATTTATTGTGCATTCAGTGCAAGTATCATGTTCTGTCTACCTCCTAAATAGCTTATGGTTTATGTTGAGAGAGGGGATATAGATATAAGGAACAATGACAGAATAAGATTGTATAATATAAATTCCATATAAGGCCTTAGAAATAAAATGCATTTTATTGTGGATTGGTATTAGGGAAGGCTTCTTAGGGGAGAAGAGTCTTAAACTTGATCTTGAAGAAAGTGCCAGAATTAATTTAGCTAAAGGAGGCAAATGAACATTCTAGTTGTAGGAAACATAAGTATAGCATGAACAAAGGCAAAGAAATTGGATTAATAATACTTGTGCAATGGAACAGTCTAGAAACCATCTTCACTGCAGTAGAAAAGACTAGAAAGGCCTCCTGAGAAATGGGACTAGGAAATTAAAAGAGTGCCATTTAAAATCTTGCTATCACAGGGATTGTTCTTTGTAAAGTGAAATGAGATCTTAAAATGTATTTCATTAATGAAATTGAGGTATGTGGCAAATATTATTATCCTCTCATTCTGTGGCTAGATTTATTGATGACTGCTAATATTCCATGTGTGTTTTGAGCTATTATTCTATGTGTGAGTTTTTAATATTTTTGTCTATATTTAAAGGCAAATACGTCCTTATGAAAAAATATTTCTGTTCTCTTATGTTTCCTCTGTAAAACTTTTCCTGTAAAGGATACATAATTATACCCATAGATATAGATACATATCCTGTAAAGAATACATGCATATAGATTATATATGCATGTGTATCTCTAAAGAACTGGTACAGAGGGAAGAACAATATATGAAATGATTGTATTGATGTAAGTGAAACCAAGATTAAAAGCCAACAAAATTCTAACTATATTTACTAAATTAAGAGAATAGTCAATAAAATTCACATCATTCCATTGGAACTATGAATTGGACTAGCCATTCTGGAAAAACATTGGAACTATCAAAGAAATACACATGGTATATGTATTCATCCACATATATACAAACATAAATAAATATATATGTGTTTATATGTGCATGTACATATGGATATGTGGATATATCTACACAAATGCATATATGCATATATATGCACATATACATGCACATATGTGTGAGTGGATGGACAGATAAATGGACAGATGAGTAGGTAGATATAATTTTTATATTGAATGTTATTTCTGCTCTATAGGAAGCTCCTATTAAAGACATTCCTTTCACCAATACAAATCCATATATTAGCTGCAGCTTAAAATAGTGTTGAAAAGTTACCTCCAACTTTAAGAGGTTAGGTGACTTGGCCAGGATCACACAACTATAAGTGTCTGAGGTGTTGTTTGAAATCAAGTCATCCTGCTTCCAGGGTGGTTATTCACTGCTTCTTGCCATATTATCCCTATTAGAATAAACCTAAGCAAACTGAAATAGAGAAATAAAGTGACTGTTCAGAATTATTCATATTCAGATTTTGTGTGTTTGAAGTTAGAACCCATTGTTCTTTGTTTAGAGCCCCTCCTTAGTTTCCTTGATAATGGCTCTACTGCCAGCCACAGAGCAGGGGATCTGCCAACCTAAAAAAGGGGAGTGTGTAGGAAGTACAAATTCCCTGCAATCTTTTCTTGCCTCCTTGACCTCAAAACTTTTGTGAATCTGGGTCACCTTGTGTATGGAGACACAGACCTACTTCAAAACCAGCTGACTCTTTTCCTTTCAGGTCAGCAAGTTATATGCAAGGATTATATTTTTGGGCATTTTTCTGAAGTTTGCAGTTTTCTTGGCTTTCTTCTGCCTGTCTTAACATGCCCAGAATTCTTTTCTTGATGGTCTGTTG
The DNA here is from genome assembly GCA_023553655.1 of Myrmecobius fasciatus. Classification (NCBI taxonomy): domain Eukaryota; kingdom Metazoa; phylum Chordata; class Mammalia; order Dasyuromorphia; family Myrmecobiidae; genus Myrmecobius; species Myrmecobius fasciatus. The sequence continues at coordinate 3,665 of JAJPUD010015945.1, read as the reverse complement.
TTATCGAGTGTAGCCATATTAATTAGCAGATTATAATGAAACCCAAATCTTGCTGTTTCAATTTTCACTTTGACTTTATTTAGTGTGTTGACACTGAATTTTAATTTATGGTTTGATATTTTAGGATGTAGAATTAAGACTCTGAAAAATCCATTCTTATTGCCTGAGTAAAAGAAAAAAATCATGAAATTATAGAATCTTACCAATGGCAAGGACCCCAGTGTTCATCTGGTCTTACCTTTAGCAGAGCAAATGTCATTCTGTAGTACCTTTAATTCAGCCTCTATTGAAAGACCTCCATAGTCAGGAATTCACTACCTATTGAGGCAACACAGTCCATGTTGGACAGTTCCTTAGCTTGTCATTTTTAAAGATTTCATTTTTTGTTGTTGCTAATGTTCATTGTTAGATACTTCTCATATTTTGGACAGTAAAAAGAACTATCTAGCTTCATTTTTTGTTGTATCAATGAACTTCAAGTTCCCTAAATAGCTCCCTTCAAGCTTCTGGAGTCTCATTTCTTTTGACTTTTTACAATGTCTGTGTACTTCTTTGGATTGTGTATATCTCCTGGATATATCCTATCTCCTAATTAGTGTATATTTGAGGTCAAAAATGGAAATGCTAAAGGGATTTAGGACAGCAATATACTCTGTTTATCCATTTAGCTACATATTCCCTTTGGGTTTCATTTTTTTTCTCTAAAAACTGTTTAATATTCTTGTTTTCCTATTCATGGTAGAAAGAAAATACAATCAAGAGTCAGAAGACCTGGGTTTTGCAACCAAGGGTCAGTCACTTCATTTGCCTCAACCTCCATTTTGCTCCCAGTAAAATATAGTAAGATGAAATAATCCCTGACGTCCTTTCTAGTCCTACAATTTTTGCTATTGTTGTTGTTGTTTCTATAAAATGACAGATTAATTCTAGGAAAATCAAAAGCAGTAGTACCAGACTAGAGAATCATCTGGATTGGGAAGTGTCAAATTGCTAAAGATGGTACACGCTGCCATCTTTTCAGTAACCTATTGCTGAGGCTTTGCTGTTAAATGACTCTTCTATCTCTGTTTGTTGTCATCCTCCATTCCTAAATAGAGTCACTCATTACTCCTTCCTCTTTCAAGAGTCACTGCATGGTCAACATATTTCTGTCCTGATAATAAACAAATGTGACAAGCTCTTCCTTCCCTACTCTTCAATTCCCTTTCACACCCATTGCAGGGTTGTTAACTTGGCACATTACTTTTGAAAGGTTGCCAACTTTGAACAAAAAAATCACCATAGAAGGGAAGTCTTAGCTCTTTTATTTGGGTAATGAAGTGATAAATATTTATTGAGCACCTACTATGTGCCAAGCACCTTCATATATATTATTTCTCCTTCATATAGTTTATTCATTACTTCATTTATATTATTAGATTTGATTTCTTCACATATATTATTAGACTTGATCCTTGCAACCTTGTGAGGTAGGTGCAATTATAATTCTCATTTTACATTGATGATAATGAGGTAAGCTGAAGTCCCATGACTTGCCCTTGGTCATACAGTAAGAAGTTCTGCTCAATTCACTTTGCATGAGTTTATGTAATCTTTCCAGGTTTTTCTAAAACCATCCTGCTTATCATTTTTATATTGTTGGGGTTTTTTTGTCCTTCATTCTTAAAGAATACCATGATATAAGGGAGATAATACCATGACATGAATAGTATCTAATCACAATCATATATTACAACTTGTTCAGCCATTCCCCAACGGATCCATATCGCCTTAATTTCCAAATCTTTGTCACCCTAAAAAGAGTTGCTATAAATACTGAAGTAAAATTAAATCATTCTTTGATCTCTTTAAGATACAGAACTTGTGGTGATATTGCTAGGTCAAAGTTTTATAACTTTTTGGGCATAGATCCAAATTGTTCTCCAGAATGATTGAATTAGTTCACAACTTCACCAATAGTGACTTAGCATTACATTTTTTTTTCTACTTGGTGCCAGATTGAACTGGAGTGAATAAAGATAATTTTCCCAAGTGTTGTCATAAATACCTAGGACCAGATGTGACAGTTCCATAATTCATGTAAAAGTAAAAGGTGGAGCTTTTTCTACATTAATTCCTTATGTAGGAAACTGCTATTTGATGGCCCAAAGTAGCCCAATTTTCTGTTATCCTCCCGTTTGTTATAACACTCAGCCTTTTCCTTACATAAAGCAGGGATATATTGATATGAGGCTATTTTTTGGCTGACCATCTCATTTTAATTTCATGAATATCTAACAGATTTGCTTAGTACCACAGATCTGAGAAGCCTTTTGCGAAAAATAAAAAATGATAACAATAAAATTTAAATTAAAAAAATTAAAACCAGATGGTAAATATTGCACTATTTATTCTCATTGTTCCTGTGAATAACTTACTTGACAGAAAAAATGACCCACACTTTACAGGTGGGAAAACTGTAGGCTGGAAAGTTTAAGCAGTAAATACCTAAATTCACACATTCTTGACAACAAAGATCTCAGCTATTCTGGCAGCTCCTATTATGTAGCTTTCCTTACCCAATAGAGCTGAGCAGCACATTGGGTTATTTGTAAGAATTAGCATCCACTCAGTTTTATAGACAGGCAACTGATGAGAGGGAGATTTAAGTGATTTAACATCACAGTGTAAGGTTAAAACTCAGACTGCTTAGTACCAACCAATATTTATAAGTTTAAATATTGGTATATTTTCCATATCCCTATCAGCTTTGCTAGTAGGCATTTGCCTAGGGGTAGTCATGATTCATTTTGCTGTATCAACACTAGAAATATATTGGCTTTACTGGTTTTTTTAGGCTTTTTGCTAGGAACCAAGGGAAGCGGGCAAAAACATCTGGTATAGCAGTCATTTCTTTTTCTTTTAAGCATAGAAGGCAGTTAATTAAAAAAATATCGTTCATTTTGAACTTCACAAATGGCCAATAAAATGTTCAGATTACACGAAAACATTGTACATAAAACTAGATTTCAATTACATGTGGCTTAATTTTCTTTTTAAATGTATTCAACATGCTAATTTCTAAGCTGTTCTACTTGTCTGTGATTCTGACCTCACTTCTATTCAATAAAAAAGTACTTCCATTCCTATAAGTTTTCTAAAGTTCCTCAGGAACTATTCTTATATGATTTCATGTGGTGAAATAATACTCTAATAAATTCATTGCCATAATTCATTGTTATCTCCCAAATGGTGGATGCATTCCTTATTTTCTTTTTTTTTTCTTTTATTAAAGCTTTTTAATTTGTATAACATATGTATGGGTAGTTCCCCAGCATTGATCTTTACAAAGTTTTCCATTACAACTTTTGCCCCCAGTCCTCTCCCCTACCCTAGATGGCAGGAAGTCCACTACATGTCAATAATATTGAAATACTTGACAAGTTGTGCAAGAAAAATCCTATCTACAAGAAAAAAAAGAAAATCAGAGAAAGGCAACACAATGCAAGCAAACCTCAATAGAGAGCATGAAAATGTTATGTTATGGTCCATATTTCATATCCCTCTCTCTGGGTGTATATGGTTTTCTTCAGTGAACAATTGGAACTGGTTTGAGACAATTCTTTGTTGCAGAGAGCCACGTCCATCAGAATTGATCATTATGTAATGTATAATGATTTACTGGT